>JARJRE010000812.1:0-19498 GCA_030783385.1 Akanthomyces dipterigenus | reverse complement strand
TTCGCCACCATGCCCTGTCCATGTACTGATGCCATTCTAACAGTGCCCACGCTCTTTGCTACCAGAAGGAACCCCCGGTGCCTTTTTGAGACGCGTTCCGAGACCTGCCAGCAAGATTTAAAAAAGAAAAAGAAAAAGAAAATAACGAAAAAGGCTGAGGAGGAAAAGGAAGAAACACAGAGCTCAAGAAGCCGGACATGCCATCCGGTCGTGGGCGGCTCCCGCGCTCTCATTGCGAGTAATTGGGAAATAAAATAGAAATTGTAGCATTCCTTTAAATCAGCACTCTCTAGAAGACGGGTCTTTGTCAAACTCCATGACGCTGCTGCATCGAAAATCGCCACCCTCCCCCTTTCTTTTTCGAGACACCGTAATGGCTTCCCACGTCTCTCTTTTCGACCTTTTGTTTTACCATGTCTTTCAAAAGCTTGGCCATGGTTAAAATCTCCTACTGGCCAGGCAGGGGCTGGCTCGCTGCTTCGGCATGGCCACCTGCTGGGACGAGACACGGATCTGCATTGTCCAGGCTAGCCATCTGGAAATTTAAACTCACTCCCAAGGAATTGCAGGCTCACGCATTAATGCCAAATTGTACATTTGAAAAAAAGAAAAAAAGTTTTTTACATTAGAAATAAAAACCAATACGTTTGCTATAACAGTACAATAAACGCCCTTGTGCATGATGCCTCCAGACTCCTTCTTCCCTCTATGCTGGATATAGATTTTTGTTTGCCCCCATTCCTGTTCCTCCTTTATGGTACAGCGACAGAGATGTTGAAAAAAATTTACATGATTGTGCCCGTTTTACGCTGTCAACAGCGTGCTATGATGATGCCGCTCGGGATCATCTTGGCGTTCCTAGCATCGCTTGCCCTTCTCCCCCTCTTTCAATGCTTGCTCTTTACAAAATGATGGCAAGCTCGGGGCGATCAATCTTGTCATCTTCCAGGTTGGGATAGTATGGCACCATGGCATCGGCAGCCTGGACATAGGCGTCATTGTAAAGGCGCCAGTACGGTGTGCGTACCTTGCGTGCCGGATGGAACAGCCCTGCCCAGACATAGTTGAGCACGATACCGGGGCCGGTGGCCATGCGAATGGCCTCAATAGCCTCGATGATGCGGTCGATGACGTGCGGGCTAGTCTCAAACAAGTTGGGATACAGCAGGTTCAGCAGATGTACCATGGCATCTTCGCATCCCAGGCCCATGACGCCCAGGGCAATGTGCTTGACAACGGCAGCGGCGGTTTGACGATGGACTTGGTCACGGTCCGTCAGGGCGTCTTCAAGAAGTGGTGTGACGGCGTAGACGTAATCCTTGGCCATCTCTCCGATATATTCAAACAGAAACGAGAGAGACTTGAGTACACCGTTTTGCACATTGAGCTCTGGTACTCGATACTCGTTCATCAGAGCGGGCAGGACCGTGAATGGCGCGCAGGTCTCTGCGACAATACCAATGGCGACAGCTGTGTTGACACGGGATTGACGTTCCTGAACCCTGAGATTGTTCAGCAAGGTTGCCAACACATCCTGAGGGCCAATAGCCTTGGCAATGAAACCAAAGGTGTTGTTTGCGGCTCGGCGAATACCCTTCTTGTGGGCCTTGAGCATGTCTAGGAGCTCAAAGCAAATGCGCATCCACTCTCGGGCATTCACGCTTTCAGGGCCGCGATCCGCGATACGTCCGACAAGGTCAATTGTATTCTCTTGGACCTTCTCGTGCCTGTTTCGCAGAATGGGGGTCAGGCGAGGCAGCAAGTCCTTGATAGGAGGCTGCATTTGCGTGATACCGACAACGGTAACGATGGAACGTAGAGCGCCAAGAATAGACCCCAAGACCTCGGGATACTCTTCACCTAGGTATTCGTACAGCACAATGCCGAGCTTGCCCATGAGAGCATCCTCGCCGCACTGTTGCATGACCATGGCAATGCGTGAAATGAGATCAGCAGCCTGCTGACGGACAGTGGCCGACTTGTTGTTCAGTCTCCATAGAATCGTACTGACAATTTGAGGCAGGTATGGTTTGCATCGGGTACCAAGAGCATTGACGACAGAACCAAAGCCGTTGAGCATGACGATGTCTTCAACACTTTGCTCCTGGAACGCATGCAGAATACCATCAATCAATCGCTCTTCAAGGCGCTCGCCGATATCCGCAGCACCCAGACTGGCAACAATTTTTTCGACAGTCTCAACGGTCATCTTTCTGTATGCTTCACTCTCATCCTTCAGGTTATTCACGATTCTTTCGAGAATTTCGCTGACCCCAACCTTCTGGCCGATGTCGACAGTTGTCTCGACAACTTGACGGTAGTTGCGCTTGTCGAGGGCCATACGTCTCACCCAAAAGCTCTTGAAGAACTCATCAAGAACGTGCTCCTTGAGGTAGCCGGCGGTAACACCTTCAGTGGCAGCGCACTGAGACACGACTTTGAGAACAACCTTCTTCATCTCTTCATCGGGCGAAGAAAATTCTCTTAGCAAAATCTCCATGATCTGACTGGTATAGTAGTTGGCATACTCCTCGTCCATGAGGGGAATGATAAATCCGACAGCCTTGAGGAATCCAGCCAATCCCTTGCCTCTCTGCTTGCGCGCGCCAGTCCACAAAGGGTTCAGAATATCGTCAAAGCTTTCAATACCGTATGGGTTCGAAGCCTCCGCAAGAGCAGCAATGGCAAGACTAGTCACTGTTCGGACCTTGGTCTGCTCGTCGTTCAAGTTGGGACCGATACAGTCAACGAGCCCCTTGAGATGAGGTAAAACGGCACAGCCCATCAGAATAGGAATTTGCTGCACAATCTTGACACCAGTATGGCGTGCTTGCCATGACTTCTTGCTTCGACAAACGGCGCGGAGGAATGGGAGGAGGGCAGGGATGCCAAGAGCAGAAGCCACGACGGCAAAGGCTCTGGCAGTGGTATTGCGCACATATTCATCAACGTGATCAATATCGGGTCGCATGGTGCTAATCATGGTTGCCAGGCCGGCGGCCTTGGAAAGGTTCGAGATAATCTCACGACCCTCAACTCTGGCATAGTAGTCCTGGTCGATGAGCAGAGGCTCGATGACAACGAGGATCTTGTGCACATACGGCCGCACAAGGTCATCAAGTTTGTAAAGAATGCGGTCGATGACTTTGACGAGCAAATGACGTTCTTGATCCTCCAGCGTCTTTTCCATGAGTAGGGGAAGAATCTGGTCAAAAAGAGAGCCTGGACCAAAGTTTCTTGCATTGTCTGTGATTTGTCGAAGGGCAGTCTTTCGCATGGGTGGTGTGCCGTTCTTGATCTTGAGCAGCAGGCGCATAATCTTTCTCTCTTTGAGCTGCTCAACCGACAGCGAATTCTCATCGGAGCCATCAGTCAGCTTGCCAAAGTATGCCATATCCTCAGCCTTGAAGAACTGCAGATCTCCGACGCCGGGAATCTCAGCAGGCATCGGCTTGCCTCCAAGACGAACCTGGTCGGGGTCTTGCATCATGAAGCCACTTCGCTCAACCGGAGCAACCATCTTGTGCGGTGCCACGCGAGTGGGTTCATATCCTGGAGGCGGCTGCAGGATCTTGTATCCTTCATCCTCGCCGGGAAGCAGCAGGTCCAGCTCCTCATCGCTGATGGGCAGGTTGCGAATATCGCTTCCAAAGTTTGCAGGCATCATGGCAGACTGAGACTGAGGAGCCGGTGTAGCGGGACCTCCATTGGCCATAGGTGTGGCAGAGGGAGCCTGATCCCAACGAGAGCGCTTCTTGGGAGCATCGCCTTCGAGAGATCCGCCAACAGCAGGCGCCTGGTCCCAGCGAGAGCGCTTTGGCTTGGCTGTCTCCTCAGAGGCAGCTTCGTCATCTGCGGCAACATCCCACCTCTTCTTGCGCTTGCGACCTGCAGCCACAGCCTCTGTGGATCCAGCCTCTGCGTTCTCCTTCTCCCCTTCGGTCAACGAGGGGCGCGCATCGTCGCCGTCGTCACCAGACTGCTGCTTGGATTGGATCGCATGTCGCACTCGTTCTTCTTCCCGTTCAAGCTCGCGCGCTTCCATGATCTCGCGGTAATTGGCACCATTCTCGGCTGCGCCAGCCTGTCGATTCTCGGCGAATGGATCGGCGCGGGTCGGGGTCAACACACGATTGAAGCGGCGCTTTTGGTAATCGGTTTCACGGTCGGTAATACGACCGCTCTTTTCGCCTTTACCGGCCAGGATATCGTCCTCTTCAACGCCGTCACCTCGGGCGAACTCGTTGATGATTTCATTCGAGGCCGTGTACTGGCCAACGAGGCGTCGCGTGTTATCCGCACCATCCATCTCGTCGTCGTCGTTTCCCATAGGAAGGCTCGTGTGGTAGCCCGAGAATTTGTCACCGCCATCATTGTCGTAGAGTTCGTTGTCGGCGCTATCAGTCAACTTTTGCTTGGTCGAGTCTGTCCGCTGAGTCGAGGAACGCGTTCCCTTCTTAGCGGCAGCAGCAGCATTGCGCTCCTGCTGGAGCTTTTTGATCGTCTCAAAATCCGCGTCAGACATCTTGGATCAATATTCTTCCAGCCTCATCCCGGTTCCAAGGTGCAAGGGGCGATAAGAGCGCTGACGTTGCGCATGGGTAAATTGCAGTGCGACAGGTAGCTTGTGCTGAAGTTTTCCAGGCAGCTTTGACACGAGGGGGCGAGAAAAGTCTAGGGGCGCTGGCCATCAACTCCGAAGATTAACCGCCACCAAAATTCGAGGCTGGGAGAACTTCAGCAGGCCAGGTATATCAGATCTGCCAAGAGAAAAGTGTGGAGGAATACGATTGAAGATATATAGTATTATATTTGTATACGTTTTCCCATCCCGGATTGATCATGTGCAGCCTCTATAGTTGGCGCCGTGTCCGTCTTCTCTTCGCGGGTAACCCCATGTCCACCACAACGGCATCAACCTGCTCTGGCTTCACCTCAATGGCAATTTCCGTCTTGACTCGTTTCTTGGAAAATTTGCCCGCGTCTCCCTTCTGAGGCGATAGTTCACCATCGGGCAGCGTTTCTTGTTTTAGCGGCCGATCAGCGAAAGATTTTAGGTCGGCAGTAAATAACACGGAATGAGCCCAACCAGCGTAATCTCCCCATATACTTCTGAAATGGTCACCCACTGCATCGTACATGATTTTGTTGAAGGTTTTTGTTCTAGACTTGCCCATCTTGTAGTCACGTTGTGCTATCTGCCAAACATGAGTGTCAACGGGCACAGACTCTCCCCAACCGAGTCCCATAAGGCAAACGCAGTCTGCTACTTTGGGCCCGACACCAGTCAAGGCAAGCAGTTCTTCATGGGCTACTTTGTAAGTCGGAATTGTATCAGACTCCAGTTTGATAGACGGCTTCATAACAGATTCAGGATTTCGTAATGTTTCGAGCCAGCCGGCAGGCTTCTCAGTTGCGATGACACGAGCAGTCTGAGCAATATACTTTGCCCGATACCCAAACCCCAGCTCTCGCAAATGACTTTCGACTTTACCACCCGAAAGAGCTTCTGGGGTTGGGAAATCGTGAATGGGTTCATTCCCGACATGTCCTATTAGTGGCCCATAATGTATACACAGTTTATGAACCTGGCCCAAGTTAGCCACAGAGTTGTCAACGTGACTGAGGATTGGGACTTGCCATTTGAGAAATTCTAGCTATGTTGTTGTTGCTACTGCAAATAAAGCCTACCAGGGCCTCCCAGGCATCCTGACCTAATATGCGAACACCCGCAAACTCGGGCGCTTTCTTAGCGAAGTTAGGGTCTGCTTTGGACCACTGTTCGTATAGCTCGGCAAGGTTGAGGCGGAGACTGAAGTAATGCCTCAAAAGGTCTTCTGTGTCATCCTTTTCAACTAAAGAGAGGGGCGTAGAAAGGCCTGTCCGCAGGCTTGGCCAGGTTGTCTTGTAGTGAACATGTTGAGGGTCTTGCTTCAGGGACAAGATACGACCGTGAAGCGCGCAAGTCCTATGATCATCAGCATCACATAAAAGACTTGAAGCAGTACATCAACTGAAATACCATTCGTCGTTGATTTTGCGCCACCTAAATGATTGGCCACATCGCAGAGTGGTGTCAATGCAAAGCTCTGCGAGTGTGACGGGAAGCTTCTGCCAGCCGGCTACGCTCTTAATGGCCATGGTAACACAGCTGAGGCGATATTACGGCGACACTTCTGTAGCAGCCAGCACGCTGATGTATATCGGCGAACCGCGATGAATTAAGAAAGAATTGTGCAACGGTTGACGGAGATGAGTGGCTTAGTTGCCAGATCCCTACTAACCAATGCTGCATGGTGGCGACACAACAGGGGCTGCAAGCGCTGTGAGTTTTTGACCGAGCAGCGCCAGCGCAAGGGCGATGGCCTAACCCGAAACAGCTAAGCGCCATTGGCAGAAAAGCTTCCAGCATCGCAGACGGCACGTCAAGACGCGGACTCTGTCTTCAGCTTTTTCGACCTCAGGCCGTTTTTGAGCTCTCATCTCCATCAATCAAGGAGAGGCGCCCTGCAACCCACAGGCGCAATACCAATTTGGCATCATGAACGGCGACAACTATTCGTCTAGAGGTGAGTCAATCGTTAACTCATGCAACTGCCTCAACGCTGACAGCACGCTGCGGCGAGAAAAGGCGACAACCGTCGGGATCATCAGGTAAGGACCTCAATTTTTAGAGCCTAAACATTCAAATCTGACGCCAGATAGTCATCGCGCGGCGAACGAGGCGAGCGAGGCGATAGAAGCGATCGTGGTGATCGTGGTGATCGTCGTGACCGCGGCGATGACCGACGAGACAGACACAGAGACAGAAGACGCTCACGCTCCCCCCATGATCGCCACCGCCGTGACCGTGACCGCGATGGCGATGCATATGCATCCAGCAGAAACCACAGGGATAGGGAGCGCGAGGAGCGATATCAGGGCGGTGGCGGCCGCGACCGCCGAGGCGACAGAGAATGGGACCGAGACCGCGGCAGCTCGCGCCGCGATGCCAGGCGCGATGATGATGGTGGCCATGGCAGGCGTGATCGCGAGGGTTTTGATGACCAGCGCCGGGGCGGCAGAGAGCGCCGTGATGACGGATTCGCTCGCCAGCAAGAGCGCCGGAGCCCTTCTCCCCCAAAGCACCGTGAACCCACGCCTGATCTGACCGATATCATCCCAGTACTCGAACGCAAGCGCCGTATGACGCAGTGGGATATCAAGCCGCCTGGATACGAAGCCGTCACATCGGAACAAGCGAAAATGTCGGGCATGTTCCCTCTGCCCGGCGCGCCGCGACAACAGCAGATGGACCCGTCTAAGCTTCAAGCTTTCATGAATCAACCCGCCGGCGGCCAAGTCAGTAGCGCTGGACTGAAGGCCAACAACTCGCGGCAAGCCAAGCGTCTTCTGGTTTCCAATCTCCCGAGCGGAACGACTGATGACGCGCTTGTTGCGTACTTTAACTTGCAACTCAACGGTCTCAATGTCATCGAAGCCACAGACCCTTGTGCACTAAGCCAGCTCTCTAACGACAAGTCTTTTGCTGTCCTGGAATTCAAGAATACTGGCGATGCTACAGCGGCTCTGGCTCTGGATGGGAACTCCATGGAGGCCGATGCTCCAGGAATTAGCATTCGTCGCCCGAAGGACTATGTCATGCCCGCCGTACCGGACGAAATCATCTACAATCCTGAGGTTGTCTCTAACGCCGTACCCGATACAATCCATAAGCTCTGCATTACGAACATTCCGCCATTTCTCACCGAAGATCAGGTGTTGGAGCTGCTGGCGGCCTTTGGCAAACCCAAGGCATTCGTACTCGTCAAAGACAGGAGCACGGAGGAGTCGAGAGTATGAACCACAAACCTCTGCATCACTGCTTTCAAGCTAACCAACATTAGGGCATCGCATTCGCCGAGTACGCTGACCCTGCGACTGCAAACGAGCCGGCCCTCAACACTCTCAACGGAATGGATGTGGGCGGCAAGAAGCTCAAAGTAGTCAAGGCCTGTGTTGGTGGAACGCAAGTGGCAAACTTCGATGCTGGTATTAATGCTATCAGTAACCTTGCTGGCCAAGGGAATGGGGGTGAGGCCACTCGAATTCTACAGCTTCTCAACATGGTCACAGCTGAGGAGCTCCTTGACAACGACGACTACGAAGGTAACAATGACTTTTGACCAGCCGGTAACCAGCGCACGATTACTAATTGCGAACAGAAATCTGCGATGATGTGCGAGACGAGTGCTCCAAATACGGCAAGATTCTGGACGTCAAGGTACCACGCCCAGCTGGCGGAAGCCGCCAATCTGCTGGTGTCGGCCGTATTTTCGTCAAGTTCGAAACGGTAGAGTCTACAACTAGTGCGCTTAAGGCACTAGCAGGAAGAAAATTCGCCGACAGAACCGTCGTGACGACGTACTTCCCCGAGGTAAGCTTTGACATATGTGTATGCCTTATTTGACAGTTTTACTAACGGACTGCGCAGGAGAACTTCGATGTTAGTGCCTGGTGAGCGTACTGGGAAAACACTGGAGAAATTGTCGCAGGAGCTAAGCTTGAAGCTTTGATCTGGCGTGACCAGCTGTGTTCGAGCTGGGTCTTTCGTTTGTTCTTTGAAATAAATATGTATTGTACATCGTTCTATTGAAGCAAATCAGGAAATCTAGGAGATGCTGGGAATGTCAAAAATTCAGAAGACCTTTCCCTATGTTATTGGGAGCGCAAGACGCGCGAGATACAACTTGGGCGCAAAGTTCGTCATTTACAATGTCGGGTTATCGTTCGCTACAAGTCGAAGTCACTAGGAAACTACTTCTGATTAGGCGCGTTAGCAATGATGTCTTTCGAAGAGATTTGCAGTTCTGAAGCGTAATGGATGGAGTGTAATCAGAAGTCCAGTAAGTGCAGTGAAGACCCGAGAGCCCTCTAACTTAAGAGGTACCAGAATAATAACAATGTGTTCGTATCATCATGTTGACAAGGCTGTGTGTTGCATGGTGCGCAGGGGCAAAGACGACTTACAGTATGGAAACGATCACTGCGCGTGGCAGCCTTCATATGGGGCCGTGGCAGCTCATGCGAGTAACGCCAGGGCCTCTGGTTCAGAAAGAAATACGTGAGGCTCAGAAAATTTGGCGGAGACAGCTGGCAGCAAGAACGCGCCATCCACTCTCACTATCACCACGTGACGATAAGACAGATTGGGGACCAGCTCTCGACGGAGCGCACCACGCACAAATCTGCCCTAACTAAGCGAAAATTTGCACCGCTCCACACAACCTGAGCCTAGTGTTCGTACCGCTCTCCCAGAGTCGTCGCGCAGTTCACGAAAACTCCATCACGACTCCTCCAACCTCAACACACGACAACCGACAACCACCGACAACATGGGTAGACTTCACAGCAACGGCAAGGGTATCTCTGCCTCCGCCCTTCCCTACAGCCGCACCGCCCCCAGCTGGCTGAAGACCACTCCCGAGCAGGTCGTTGAGCAGATCTGCAAGCTCGCCAGAAAGGGTGCTACCCCTTCGCAGATTGGTGTCATCCTCCGTGACTCCCACGGTGTCTCCCAGGTCAAGCTTGTCACTGGTACGTTGATGCAATGGACTCTGGATCATGGGGATTCAACCCGGGTGCCTGGACTATCAACCTGGATGCTAACCTTCATTGCTTTTAGGTAACCGCATTCTGCGCATTCTCAAGTCGAGCGGTACGAATCCCTGAATATATATATAGCAATATGCTACGGATACACATATTGGAGTTTGATCTCTGGCGAAGAGACAAACATACCTCTCATGCCTCTGTACGGTTTTGACTGACAGAGTGATTATAGGCCTTGCTCCCGAGCTACCTGAGGACCTTTACATGCTTATCAAGAAGGTATGCTATGATTTCCAATGACACGGGCGCTTTCGCCTCGGCACTACAGTTTCAGAATAGTATGCTAATTATCCCCCAGGCTGTCGCTGTCCGCAAGCACCTCGAGCGCAACCGCAAGGACAAGGACTCCAAGTTCCGCCTCATTCTCATCGAGTCGCGTATCCACCGTCTGGCCCGTTACTACAAGACCGTCGGTGTCCTTCCCCCTACCTGGAAGTACGAGTCCGCCACCGCCAGCACCATTGTCGCTTAAACGGAGAAAATCCTAGTCGAGTTCGTGCCGCGCCGCTGTGGATTTCCCTGGTTTGGAGTTGGGGAAATTTTAAGGAAAACAAAATACACCTGCATTTAGAGCCATGATGCTTATGCGCCAGTCCTAGCGGACCAATGAAGGTAGTCGAATGCTGAAATCGATAGCTATTTGTCTACTATAAAAAATCGTATACATTCAAAGTTGGTATCATAAATGTGAAATGCCCCATGTCCTTTACAACGCCTCGATTATGCAGAAATTGCCCTTTGCATTAGCATCTTGAATGTGATTTTGAGCGATCAACATGAGCCCTCGATTTCCTTGGACTTCTGTAACAAAAATTCACCAAGAACTCGTAGCGGGTCGTCAGGCCTAGTATGTGTTAGTGTGTAGTCGCAGAGAACGCAATTCTTCGCCTTTACGCACTGTTCTTTGGCTAGCATCTTCATTCCTTCAAGGAGCGCTCCCGTGACCTTGGTGTTCAGGTAGCGTCGCGTGGAGTCTCCATGGGGAGCGGCCTCGGATGGTATACTGAATCCTGGGTCAGGATGTACTGACGGCGCGCGAGATGCTTGAGCGGGGGTGCCTGTTCTGGCCGGCGCTGGACTCGCAGCAGCATTTGCGGGAGCAGGAGACTGTGCATCATGTCAGAGTTACTCCAAGACTAAATATGAGGCACATCGTACAGCCTGATCAACCGATGCGTCTGTCATAACGACATCTCTATGCGGTGTGTCGAGGTTTGACGTGTCAGCAGCTGTGTCTGCACCGTTGACAACAGTCTGTGCGACAGCATCTGGCGCCTGTTCGGTTGGAGTCATTTCATCGGCCATTTTTGCGAGTCAAATTGCGATTGGCTTGTTCGCGATGAGGACGCGACGAGCGCCTGGCAAAGGCAGTTCTTTGCGCCGGGTAATTGGCGGGGCTGTAGAAACCTCCCACTTAGAAATCACCTGACTTCGCGTATGTGAACGTGAACTGGCGATCGGCGGACGCGTCTCAGCCGCACAAGCCATGCCCCTGGGCCTCAAAAGGTTTCCTCGCGCATTTGACAAGCAAAAGGGCGTGGCTCAGCATGGATTGTCTGCAATGGACGCATTTGTAAAGAAAATGCCATCAGGAGCTGGCTCTGATGCGCCGTTGAATACACTGCTAAATGCCGAAAACGACGGCCCCCCACTGAAGAGAGTGAAGAGGGATGAAAGCACCACTGTGGAGTCTGAGGAATCCGGACAGTCTCTTCTCAACGATGATGACGAAGCAGAGCAATGTCATTCTGAAGACAACTGGAAACGTTCTGATGGCCGAGACCAAACACCCAAAACTACAGATGTTGAAAATGTTTTGCCCGCGACGCAGCCAGACGAGGCCGCCTTTGAAGCATATGAAGAATACAAATCGTCTCAAGCAAGTGCAAAAGACGAAAGGATAACGAAAACAAAACCACTATGGGTGAAGGGCAGAAGCTCTATTTATGTGGATGCGTTTAACCTAGCCCTGGACACCGTACTCGAGGAAGAGGCAAAGCTCTTCGACGAGCGGGAACTGGGTGTATTCGACCAGTGGAAATCATTAGACTATGAAGCACAGTATTTGTAAGTCACGCAAAACAGACAATTGATTTTAGCTGACCAAGATGCAGATACGTGCGGCTCTTTCTAAGAAAGACGGCCGCTTGGCACCGATCCTCCCGCCTTGGCTATTATAATGACATTGCGAATCTTGAGGTGCCAGTTTCTATGCTGCAACAGACAAGATACCTGACAGGCAGCTCCTCTCAAGACGCAATTACAACTGAGGTGGATGGGATCAGCATCGAAGATGAGAGGCTAGGGCCCATGTTTACCTTTGCCGACTCCTCTGAAGTGCTGCTTAAAGACATGGAGGAGGCAGCATCGCTGCTGTATCTGGATGAGCTGAAAACCCTCGCAAAGGAAACAAAAATACAAGGGCGGACGAAGCCGGAGCTGATACGAAGTCTGTCTCACATGAGTCGCAAGCAGACTGGCCTCATGGAGATGGGCCTCAGCAGGCAAAACAGCCGCGACTCGATAGGCTCTGATAACTCCAGCCGCCCAGTTGCTAAGCTCGAGAGGGAAGATTCCACACAGAAGAACATGTTCCTATCCAAAGTGACAGGCATACTCGGACCTTGCATTCGACTGTCCTCTGCTGTGTTTAAACTGTTTGAGCGAGTACATCTTGTGTTCTACCGATCGACAGAATGGACAGAAAAGTCTCTGACGACCATCATTCTCGCAAAAATTGCTCGCAGAAACTTTCCCGAGTACATTGTTTGTCGTACCAGTACTATATTTGCATCCAGGGAGCACGTCTTGGAGTTTGAGGCCGCGATTCGGCTGGAAGCAGAGATTGACGTGTGCCTGGACGGCAGCGGAGCGGTGCTGGACAAGGGATGCCAACGAACCCTTGATATCTTCGACGCCATTTACCCTCGTTGGAAAAAGTTGTTGGCCGAGGAAAAACAAAAGGAGCAAACCATGTACGAGTTCGGAGAGGGAGCGTACCTGCGACGTTTCAACCCTGGTCACTCATATACCAGGATTCTTGCAAAGGCAGGCTATGCCTTGGGAAAATTCAAAGAATACGCCCGCGAACACGAGTTACTGAAAGAGCTGCTGGGCCAAAAGATGTTTCATCTTGCCCGTCGAGGCGACTGGTATCAGCGCAAAGCCCTGCTGGAAGAGAATTATATGGCTAAACTGGGTGAGCCATACCCTGCTACAGAATTGGAACGGCGAAAAAAAGAATGGAATAAAATAGCAGCTGCCACGTGCGAAATGGCACTTCAGGATCCAGATTGCCATATGACGTTCCACTTCGGCCTACAAAAGCGGCTTTTGAAGCTGGAGAAGAAGCTGCGTATTCCAAAGCGACTTCAGCATGACTTTGGCCATGTCAGGCTGGCCAAGCCTCTGGAACTCACAGTACAGGGCATTCAACTCAAGCGAGAGGTGACACCAAAGCCGGGCAACGTCGGCATTCCTACAAAGACCATTTGGCTTGACGAACTAGACTCAGAAGGCGAGTGCAGTGTCGAAGATATGTGTTTGAGCCACTTTCGTGCTGAGGGCTGGAAGGGTTACCACTCCGAGGGGCGCATCGTCAGAACGCTCTTTGCGTATCTCTTCTACGACATACTTTTCCTTTATATTCCCAACGTCTTCCAGACGGCTTTTCAGACATGCCCTCTTGACTTGCACACGGATGTCTTCTTTCCCACAAGAGTGTCCGAGATTAATCACAGGCTTGTGGAGATTGAAAACGGCGGCGCCGAGGTCCTTGTGCGATCCGTGTGGGAGCGAGAACACGAGCGACGGACAGCAGTCGTGGGACTCAACTGGGACTATGAGATTGACGACTTGCTGGAGCTTGTGAGATGCTTTGACGGAGACGCCCTGGCGGCGGTTTGCAAAGTCATGGCACAAGAGTACAAGCAGAGAGGGGGCGGCATCCCAGACTTGATTTTATGGCGTACATGTGAGCCGCGCGATGACGCTGCGGGGGAGCGCAAGGGAGAAGTGATGTTTGCGGAGGTCAAGAGTGAAAATGACCGTCTAAGTGAAACGCAACGTGTATGGATCCATGTGCTGACAGCAGCCGGGGTCAAGGTGGCCCTCTGCAATGCTGTCGCCAAAGAAGTCCGCGAAGTGGCCTGAAGGAGGAACGAGCTCTGAAGTCGCAAGGATACGACGTGCATGGCTGCTCGCCGAGGAGTTTGCGGCCCGGCAGCAGCTGCCCGCAGCTCAACTCGATATTATTCCGAGCCGGTCGTGATTGTGACCGCTCGCCGTTACAGTCACCGTGGTCACGGTGCTGAAGAGAGGAGACACGCCAGGTGGGATGAAGCCGGTGCCCTCATGCGCCATGCTGCTCTAGTGGCGCAGCCTCTAGCTGCAGCTCCGGGCATTTCACAGCAGGAGCGGAGGTTCGAGAACAGGCACATGACCCGCGTGAATCACGCATGAGCAGGACCAGGAGGCACGGTGCTGTCGTGAGCGGCACACTGATTGTGGAGTGTAAGGAATAGACTGACATGACGCTAGCTCGAGAAGGTGTCATCTGGTTGTCAAAAAGCAGACTGTGTGGACACGCAAGTGCAACCGACCAGGATATGTATCGCGCTGTCAGAGAAATGCGTAGCGCTGAGATGTTTGTCCATGTTTCGCCTCGCGCAGGGGGGCACGACTACTTGGAAACTATCGGCACATGGACGGCGCGAGGGATCGAGGCTGACAGGATGGCATCGACGAGGCGAGGAAGCAAGTGCCGCGAGCTTCCATGTAGTGCGGTGGTGTGTGTCTGCGCGTTCTCCTAGGTATGGGTCTACTGCAATGCGCCTGCAGGACCGAAGCCAAGCCGGGCATGAAGTGGAAAAAGTAGAATATGCAGCTACTATTCTACTTTTTGTCCTTGTACTTTTTCGCACACAGCTCGGAAACGCTACTAACCTAGAGTGTCTTTTCAGCTCTGTCGATTTGTTGTTGTTTTGCCAACTCTTGCAGCGTACGCACGAAACGGGCCGGGCGGTTTCCGTGAGGTAGCGAATGCAACGGCAAGGTCCGTGATGCTGCTGCTGCTGCTGCTGCTGCTGCGATGTCCCAAGAGGAGTCGACCCCGCCAAAGAGACAATGGGCAGGAAGAAGCCGAGAGGGGCAGCAAAAGGAGCGAGACAATGAAAAGAGCTAGTTTGATACGGAGCCCGGGGGTTGCCTGTTAGCTCAGAGACTAAGCCAGCATTCTTCCCAGCCAAATTCCCCAAGACTTGGGCGCAACATGGGAAACAAGAGCAAGCTCCACACCACCTCGTCCCAGGATTTGGGTTCCACCATGACGGGCGCTTATAGAGCTGCCAATCATGAGACCCAGGCTGGCTGGAGTGGGTGATGAGCTGGTTGCAGGGGGGCCACTAGCCAATTGAAGCCAGTTCTAAACCGGCCGGCTGGCGCTTAGAGCTCGTTACTGACTGGTCCAGCCTGGCTGGGAGGGGGTGTGGGAGGGTGGGCTGGGGATAATGGCAACGGCTCTCCAGGCAATCCCAGAGAGGCAAAGATGTATATCTCTGCGAGTTTGTTGCACTACAGAAAAAGAGAGACTGCTGCAGGCGGAGGGGCTGGGGGTTGCACATTGCTGACAGTGGCGGGGGATTGTCCGATTTGTGCAAGTGATTGAGCGCACTGTACGACGTGTCGTCGTCGTGACCTCTAGCGATGAGGGGGGGTTCACTCGACAAGCAACAGGGGTGTGTAAGTCCGCAACCGTCAAACCCAGGGCGATCACACGTGGAGGATCTTTTTTTTTTGTTTCCTTTCGACAAACCCACCAAGGAAGCAAAGTCGAAAACATAGGGCTCTTGGGCATCTGCCGAAGCAGAGGAGAGCGACGAGAAAAACCCCGAGCTCGAGGTTGCCCCGAGCAGCAACTACAGAATCCAGCTTCTTTAATGTGGACGCGCACCAAGGTGGTCATGGCGATACGCCAATGCAGTGTAAATATACAGAAGACCCAAAAACAAGGAGTTTCATCCACCCAAGTAAAGTTTTGCAGTTCTTCTTTGCTTCTACCCGCTCAGCCTGTTGCAGCGTGCCCCTCCCCGCCGAGGATGAGCTGCATAGAGGACAAGTCGAGTGGGCAGGAGGCGAACATGGCGCGAGCTGTCACGCTCAACACAGGATCACAGGCAGGGCAGGGCTGGGCGTGCGTATGTGTGTGTTGCGCGAGCCGGATAGTTGCACAAAAGATGCAGACACTCTAGCTCACTCTTTTGTTGCACAAGAAGAAGAAGAAGAAGAAATGACAAGCACGGATCGATTGCTTCTGAGGGTTTCGCGGTCGAGGTCCGTCGCATGGACCACCACTAGGGCAGAGAGATGGACAAGCGGCGCAACCTCATCGGGGGGGCCCAGAAAGGCGGTATAGAGAGAAAGGAGGATGCATGTGCCAAAGGAGACGGGGTCTACGGAGGATTGGTAGTTATGCTGCTCTCTCACCCATGTAGCGTCTTGATTTATCCCCGGTAGCTGGGTCCCTTGTTTCTGCGACAGAGGTCCAGCGGGATAGTTGCCAAGGGATAGAAACTGGTGAATGGGAACTCGGGATGGCCCACTGTCAAGCCACGATTCGGAGACTTGCAAAGAGGTTTTCTTTTTTTTTTTTCCTCTTTTGCAACTACCAAAGTATCCACTACCAGAGACGAGACGTTTGTTGTAACTTGTAGGGCTTTGGCCGGGATATTGCCATGTTGCACAACAGTGGTGAGTTAGTATATGCAAGAGCGCGCAAAACCCGCAAGAGAGCAATTCACCCACCGCCGGTACGACTTTGTTCTTGAAGAAAGGCTAAACTTGGATGCCCGATGATATGGTCACCATTAGAGCTTCTCGCTGTAGCATGCTAGAGCGCTTGGCGAGGCTAGAGCACGGCAAGACGGGCAGTATATATACATTGCCAGCGCAGGCCCCAACGCGCCCACAGAGATACAATGTGCTGTCAAGAGGCTGTTCCAATGACCAATGACAAAGCTCCCATAAATTCAGCCCCCGAGATTCTCTCCCCATTCTTGTTGAAATTAACCCCGTTTCAACGAGAAACAAGTTTCTCTGCAAGCAAGGATTTCCGTTTCCCCCACTGCAGCTTCGTTTTTTAGCGCCTGCTCGTTTTCGCTCCAGCCTTTTGACAATGATGCCTCGTGGTTGGGCTTAATTTTCCCTCCTTTCCTCCTTACCAAAATCCAAGAATCTTTGGCCTTTCATAATAGTTCTTCAACTTAAAAAAGGCGACAGATATACATCAGAGACGCGGGTCATTTTTTTTCCTTTACCCTTGTACCAGTAGACTTCCATGACCGCAGGACAGGGGGAGCGGCTGTGATGGTGTTCTATATGCCGGCACTACTGCGCAGCAACGGGTCAAGACAGAGGCAGATCCCAGGAGACCCATGCTCACTGCTGGCGGCCCCGGTCCCTCTTGCAGTGTCGTAGCGGCATTGCGTACCAGTCAAGATGCGTGGTTTCTTTTGTGTAAGCTGAAGCTGCGGCTTGAGGAGGAGCTCGAGTAAGAGGCGTGCATGGGCACTGCCGGGGGCTGGATGGGGGCTCGCGCGCATGTCGTAGATTCCTGCTGCTCTTTCCCGCCGCGGAACGTTGCTGTCTGTGACTACTGACCAGCATCTCTCTCCCTCCTTGGCCAGCCTGAGCCTTTCTTGGCCCCCATGGGCCATGGCGGTGCTACCTTGCGCCGTCGTCGTGATGGTGGTGCTGGTGGCTTGGGACGTCTTCCTATCCGGCTCGGTACTTGGCAGCAGGCAGTGCCGTCTATTCTGCATAGCCCTCGACCATGGCTGAGACATGGGCATCACCGGAAAATCACATTGTAACAGACTTGGTCTTGAAAAAAGTGTATGAGTAGTAAAAAAAGAGTCACACGCTTTGCTACCTAATATGTCAATGTGCAACTCTTGGTGGCAGAGAGCTCAAGGAGAGGTGGATTGCGCCTCCGTGTCGGTGCACCACCAACCACCTCCCACTTATGCCACCACACACGACCATTTGGTTTCCAATACCCATGTTAAATACAAAAAGATATCCACATATGAAAGAAAAGAAAAGAAGCAAGCGGTTAGAGTAAAAAGACACTCTGAAAATGCTTGCCCATCATATCATCCTGGCGCCGATCCGTCCCCCCATGTGATTGCGTAAAGTCGTTGGATGCGTTCAGCATCGGCCAGCGTATTAGCACCGAAGCGTCATCCTTGTGTGGTTTTTGGTGCTCCCCGTAAAACTCCTAGGAGGTATAAAGAGATAAAAGAAAACAGGTCATCTAAGAAGAGGGAATATGAATGTAAAAGAAAAGAGACATAAGAAAACAGGATGGGTCAAACAAAACTCTGGTGCCAAAAGAGATTTTGCTCGTGTGCAATCCCAAGAAGGTCAAAATGGTTGATATCAGGTTTGCAGGGCTGCTGGCCAGGCAGCAGCCATGCACGTCATAACGTCGTCTCAGTAAAATGCGGTAATTTCTTCTCGAGACCAGTCGAGAAGAGTAAACGTGGTGGGTAGGCGCGCAGGCCTTGGCTCCAGATTATTCAACCTTGCGTCTCTTGCCGCGGGGGGCGGGCTCCATGCGTGGCGTGTAGGTGACGGTCCTCGTCACCACCTCACGAATGTGTCGGACACTAGTACGCGCCGACTTTGCTCGCTTCTGGTCGGCATAGTGCGCCTTGAGAGCAGCGTCCCAGTCAAAGACGGAGTGGGAGGAGCGTCCGCTGTAAGGGGAAAACACGGAACCGACGGCGCTCATGGGCGAGTCGAGGTTGGAGACGGCAGGACTGGGGGGCAGCTTGAAGCTGGGAAACGAAGTTGGGCCAGTGGCCGGGGCCGACATGGGCGCCCTGGAGAAGGGACTCGGGGGCACGAGAGAGGCCGAGGCCGAGGCCAGCGCACGCTCGACGGCCGAAGCCTTTTCCGAAGCAGACGGCGTCTTGGCGGAGGCGGTTGGCGAAGGTTTGCTACTGCTGGCGGCCGAGGTGGCGGGAGATGTCGATGGCGACTGCTCGTCTTTGGCACTAGCGCTGGCGCTGGTGCTGCTGGTGCTGGTGCTGGTGCTGTCGTCACTGCTGGTGCTGCTGTCGTCGGCCTTTTCGCTCGCGATGATGGCAGACGCGGAGGCGGGTGTCGTCGTTTCGGGAGCGGGAGCGGGAGCGGGAGCAGAAGTGGGAGCGGTCACGATGGGGGAGTTGAGAGACATGGCCTTGGAAAGGAAGTCGGTGTAAGCCATCGGTGGGCTGATGGGCGTCTTGATAAAGTCCGGGTCCGGCTTGAAGGAGACGGCGAGCAGGCCAGAGAGCGGCGTTGCCGTGGTGGCCGAGGCGGCAGAGGTGATTTCCGAAGGAAAGTTGCTGGTAACGGGCGTGGCGACCTCGAGCTTGGGTTTGGGACCAGGCATCTTGAAAGGAGGTGCTTGGGCGTTTGCTTGGGCTCGGAGACACTGTACTGAAGCTGTGTTGACGAGGCAAAGACAGAGGGGCACGACGTAAGCGGGTATCGAACAAGTGCCGTGTACAACACCCAGCAGAGGGAGGAGGATGAATGGCGAGAAAAACGATGGGAGAGATGGGTCGACGACAGAGTCGAAAGGAAGTGAAGGCTGTTGGCGATCGAGCAAAAGAGCAAGACGGAGGATGGTCAAGGTCGGCCTTGGGGGGGAAAGGAAGAAGGGAGAGGCAAACGTGGGAAGAAGGCGGCAGCGTTGGCGGTTATGTATATCGGCGGCGAGTCACTAATGAGAGCGAGGGCAGCATCAGCGAGCGAGTGGTGGATGAAGAGGAGGGTGTGTGGCCTTTGTCTGGTCTTGGGG
>JARJRE010000811.1:0-38712 GCA_030783385.1 Akanthomyces dipterigenus | reverse complement strand
ATTATTATTATTATTATTATTACTTCACTCTGCCCGTTTAGAAACGAGGGTTTCATTAAAAGAACAAGGCGAGACAAAGAATCAAGAGACATGAGAAGAAAAAAAAAAAAAGAACAAGAATGGCAGGGGCCTATCTACTAAGCGGCATCATCACAAAGACATGAACCCAAAGACCCGCACACTCGGTCACAGACAAGCAGGCTATTGGAAAATGGACCAAGTTTCGAAATTATACTACGGCAGATATCAACAGCATCACCTCACCTCGCTCCAACAAAATTAACAAGGTGAGCAAAAGAAAGGAGCGACGGCGGCTGAGACAGCAGCCCCGGGCGTTGTTCCCCTCGGAACAATGGCCTTTCGAATGCCAGAGACATGTGGCTCCCAGCAGGTCGGGACAGCATCCCTGTACGCCCATTGAGACGTGCCAACTTTATTCAACTCAAGACTCGCGGCCAGACAGGAGAACACACATGGGCAGCCGTCCCGGGGCAAGGCGCCGCCAGCCCCCGATGCAACTGGGTTGCTGTTTCAGTCCTCCACGCCACGACGGCCTGCCCAGACCACGAGTGGCAATATTTCAGCCATTATTTTTTTGCCAGTTACCCATAGATCTGGCAAGAGAGATGCGAGATTGATACTGGTGGGCAGCCTAAGACAGACAAAAACGTGCACGCACACAAAAGTCAACAAAGGGAGCCTGGAACTTCCTCCCCGGGCTTGTCGGTGGCCGTGCGAGGCACTAGATCCTGCGCCAATGCAATCTCTTTTTTTTTTTTTAAATGCACGGCATCTCCTGGGATGCTCTCCCCGAGCGTATCGGCGATTAGTCGAAGCTCGGCAAGAAGAGGGGAAAAATCGCCGATCAAATGTGTCACGGACTGCAACCGTTTCTAATAGCGTTGCTCGGCTATTTCTCTTGTTCGGCTTTTGCTTTCAGCAGTTTTTTTTTTAATCCTTTGTCTTTCAGATTCTTTTTTCTACTCGTCTTCACGGGGCGCAAGACAAACTGCTCGGTAGCTCGGCATCATCGTCCCGACTCGGTTGGGTGCAATGGGCATCGAGCATCGCGCATGTGTGGTAATCTCGATTGCACATCATGTCTCTGCCGGTCAGGGGTATCCTCTCGAGCTGTCCAATCAATATTCACTCCGTCTTTATCCCTCTGAGAAAGACTTTATCAGTTCTTCCGAGGTTGTGTGATGATGGTGAAGCGAATGAAAGAACCCCAATTCAGCGTCGTACGTGAAGAGAGCGAGTATGCACGCAGAAGCTTTGTCTTGTCATTCTTTTCTGCCGCCTGTTATGATTCAACGTGTGTAGAGCCAGATAATTGTGATGAACAATTCCCACACAGCGTTTGCCATCCCAGATACAGACCAATAGCACCGCTGCGCCGGTGATTGGCTACAACAACAGCTTCCCCTATAGCTTACAAGTTGCAGCAGCCATGTGCATGGCTCTAATATCCTTTCCGAGGTAACGTCATTTCTCATACTGTATCGACAAGAAACGACTTTGTGTGCTAATGTTCGATGAAAGGTACGGCAGTTCTCGCTGCCAGTTTGTTGTTGTTTCAACGTCGACAAATCGCTGCTAAGACAGCAACATCAACTTTACATTCACGGTTCGACACAACTGTGTTGGAGTCTGTCGGTAACGCAAACCACTCCGGGATAGGCTCGCTACCCTAAACAAAACAGGATGACCCATTTCTGCAACGAAGGCACACCATCGTAGCCTTACACACCTCTCCCTATGACATATGCTGCTTACCAGTACACGTCTCTGTCTCGGGCACTGCTTAATTCGTCGACGAGCTCTAAAATTACAAGTGAGCAGGCTGGCCAGCCGGCAGGCAAAGCGGCGCATACAGTCGTATCGCCTTTTTCCTTGGGCTGGGTGCTGCGCACACACCCTGCCAGGATTTCCGGGGAAAAACGGGGGAGATGGTTTACATCGAGGATGACCGTCATCTGCAATAGATGAACGAATTCAGGCCAACGAACGAACAAGAACCCGTCGAACGCCCTGGCTGATTAGATAGTAAGCTTTGCCGGCAGGCTAAATCGACCAGGAACCCCCAATCCTCCAAGGCGCAACAGCCTCATCTGGTGCAAAATGCCCCCAGCTGCCCTGCGCCCCCATTTGTCTGTGGCTTAAAATGGGATTTGGTCACAACTTTTTAGCACCGACCTGAAAAAACCCGCTGGCGTGATTCGAGATTGCCTGGAAAGAGTCGAGCTGCTGGCAACAGCGGTGGAGATGTCAGTTATGACAGGATGCTCTAACTGGGGATCTGCCTGTAGGACGGGCGCGACCGCTGCCAAGATTGATCCATTGCGCTGTCATGCATGGGGGTGTGAGAAATGCAGGCCGTTTCGTTGACGAGCTACGACGAAACTGGCAGCTAACCGGAGAGCGACTGAGTTTTGTGCCAACTGCCGACTCGCGCTTCTGTGCGCGCTATGCCGCCTCGGAGTTCATTCGGCAAAGCAACAACTTGGAGGAAATTCAAACAAAACAATGAATCAGACTCTCCTGCGTGGTGCGGCAGATTCATCACATATATTCCACGTTGCGGCTCATTTCTTCCTGTCGCGCCGACCAAATCGCATCTTTCTGGGCTAGAAACCCTATGCAGCTATGCTATCATCGGGGCGTAATCGATCTGCGCATCGGCGCCGACCACTCCGCCTGTGCAAATTATCATTTTCTCAGCCCCTGGTATCGCGCAGATGCTACGCTGAAGGCAATCTGGTGGCAGCGAGCTGCTAGTCAGTTTTTGGGTGGGCGGGAGGCCGAACAATGTAACGTCGGGAGAAGACCGAGGCTAACTGTTACGAGTAGCAATCTACTCTACCAAGAGGACGCCACTGCCAGATCTGACGTACCTCGTGGTCGATCTAGCGCCCCCAAAAAGGGTCCGGTCGTGCTTGGTGCTTCGCACAGCGTGTTCGTTCATTGGCGTTGCTTGCGCGCAATTCGAAACCTAACAGGATTGGTGGAAATGTCTCGCATATCTGTAAACCGCCGCGGATTAACCACCTGACAATGCTTTTCCGATCCATTCGCGACGGAGTCAACATGCTCTGTGTCAGGAATGTACAGAAATTATCGTCATCGACGATTTGATCCGCGCTTGCGGTCTGCTCCAACCCGAGACCCATGAATCGGGGAAACTTTTAGTTTGGACCCGTGTTTCGAAGTGACAGAAGTGCCCATCCGCCCTTGGGCATGCATTTGCTAAGTGAAATGTGTCCCGAGGTACTGCGTAGACACATTTGTTTACGAACGTTGAGAGAAATTCCTCGCTTGATGAAAGCTGTGCGGTTCTGCAATCGGGTCGCCGCAGCATCTGAAGCAGCTACCCGTCGTAGCAATGGCGCCGCCCGCCACGAGCTGATGACAGCATGTAGCACCGCTAAAAAGCAACGGTTCGTCCGAGAATGACTTGATGCCGACGATTTCTTCAGCCCTGTTCCAGGAAACAGGGGACAAACCGTCCAACTTTGCTTGACGTAGTAGAGAATCGCACTTGATCAACGCAATGCGTCTTGTTCGAAAGCTTCGTCCTCGCATACCCCACGGGAGCGGTACCCGTCATGTCGCGGCGTCGACCCTTACGGAGTCGGGGGCCCCAATTCGAATCCTACGTGGGATTCTGCTTGGGGAGATCTATTTTCGTGGTGGATACGGGCCACAGGGAAGAACAAGGTCATCTGTTAGCACTTACTGCCTGCGAGAGAATGATTCCACCAGGCTGGTTCTGGCCAGATGTTGGGTGGAATGCTCCAGGCAAGCACTCTCCTAGTTACCCTGGCCTGAGCGGGGGTACGAGCTGGTAAATTGCTAGTCCCAGCCGTAGAAGATGTGGATATCATGGCTGGTCGTCAGCCATAGAGGGCCGAGATGGCGCGCCACGCCAAAGTCAAAGCCCTCTCAATGCGAGCGGTGACTGTGCTCAGCTGGGGCTGGCATAATCGGCGATATGGCGGCGTGAGAGCTGGCCCCGGTCGTAACCACCGATCCAAGATCCATACGATCCCAGGACGGACAGCAGAGATGTCAAGGGCAAACCGATCCTGTCGCTGCAGGGTGACTAGCCGAGCGATTTTGGTTCGGGTAGGGGGCAGGCTGCAGAGCATTGCAGCATGGCTGGCCAAACGCAGTTTTTCATACCATGTCTCGCAGTCTGCAGCGCCCGTGCTGTTTGCTCGGGGTGCAAGGCCTGGGACGGGTGTGAGGTCGCGCTCGGCTGTCGCTGAGGACAGTAATTGCGTGGCGCAGCGACATTCTGCCCAGGGGCAGGGAGATTGGTCATGAGTAGCCACAGTGGGCGCGCCATGGCCAGACGACTCAGTTTATGATGCTTGCTGGTCTTTCGTAGATGCTGACGGTGGACTCGTGACTGGCCTTTTACCACTGCCAAGGAGTTTGACAGACTGCCTCGGTCACCTAGGACTGCGTGCCAAGAGCGCGGCAGCCAACACGGCCGCCACAGTACCAGCACCAGCACCAGTACCAACAGAGCGGCCCCGGGACCGTTGCAAGGGCAGGCTTGGGTTCAGTACCCGGGCGGGGCTGATTCCTGCGATGAAACGAAGCCAGCGCGTGGGGACACACGATTGGGTGTGGCCGTTCGAAAGCCTCGTCGCTGCCGCAGGAAAGCCGACTCCACCGGGAAGAGTCGGTGTTGAAAGCACGGCGCCACGACCAGTCGATCTTACGGAGTGCCTGTACGAGGACAGCCAGTGGGGGCGTGCGTTGTTGGCCAACCGCGAAAGTACGAGTGCGTGGAAGCGTCGGAAACTCTGATGGTATCCCCTCTAGTGGACGGGCTGGTAGCGCGGGCCGTAGCACTGAGGACGAAAAGGTGGATGAAACTGTATAAAGTTTTTTCTTGTTTGTTTCGGTGGCCTTTGTGCTGCCTGTCTTGGCGCAACCGACATGTCGTATGGGCTGTGAGGTTGCATCGAGACCCCTTTTCTTACGTGTCCTGGCCCAAGCATGAGGGTTTGCTTGCTGCGATACCAAAGCATAATCATGGAACGGGGAAATGCAAGATCTGTGTCAGGCAGTACGAAACCTTGTATAAGCGATGGCCGGGGGAACGGTCGTGGACGGACAACTCCGTTGCGTTGCCCAGGCCTGCGTGTAGGCTTTCTGGATTCACCAGCATGACTTGCCGAGTGCTTCTGTGCCGGCCAGGATCAGCCATCAAGGCTTGCGGCTAGGAATTAGAATTGAGCATGGCTAGCGAACCATTTTTAGGTGAAACATGTGCTGGTTGGGCGTGGTTTCGCGTCGCCCCCCGCGAGAGAAGAGCAAAGAGGAGGGATCCGTATGGCCAGCCAAAAGGCGGTTGGGAATAGTCTGGTATCTACTTGTACTGTCGGTCATGGCTTGATGGTAACCGGTAGGGTCATGATTTGAGGATGTTGCTGAGGCTTGGGGCGTTTCGCCCGAGTGACTTCTATTGAGCAAGTATCCTTACGACGGGAGAGAAGCGCATGCAGTGCAGGTCTCGGGTTTTGGGAGTTGGCCGACGGCGGGCAACAGCTGGTTACAGGTCTGGCAGGCAGAGATGGGGTGCCTCAGGTACCAACCAGCTGGTGTGTGCGTGGAATGGCACTCGGAGCGCTGCATCATCGCTCCGGCATCGCATCATCACCCCGAAATGCATGTGTATTTCTTTCTTAACATTGTGGATCAATGACATGTCGCTCCCGTGGCTGATTGCTCTTGCTGGTTATCAGGCTCGCGACAAAGGGTGCAGCCTGCCACGGACCCGATCAAACGAACTCGTTCGGGCGGGCGGCGGGCAAAAGAGGCCGACAAGTCGCTCCGCTAGCAGCACAAACAAATGCACAAGAAAGATGATGCATCACATGGACAGCCGTATGCATGCACTTGCGTTGGCGAGACATGGGCAAAGACTGTAGAGACACGCACGACAGCCGTCGATGGGGTCGGAGAAGCACAATCTACTGCCAACTGGTACCTAGGTAGGTAGCTGTTGGCGCCCAGGTACTGGTGCGACCAGCCCCTAGGCTTAGGTAGTAGGCACGCAGCTGAATGAGGTGGTTGCCATTAGGCACAGGTTAGAATACATCATGTAGGAGAGAAAAAACACTGCTGCATGCTGTGAGCATTATTGCAGCAACACCATCCTCATGCATAATTTCATTTCCTATCTATTGGCCATGGCGAGAATGCATTGGCTGCGCGGCCTGTAATATTGTCTGCAGGCGCTGTCAAACCAGGATAGAGATCTAGCATCGCGGCGCGATCAGGCGATCGGAGGGTTGCTTTTGCCCCACTGGCTGGTCTCCCCAAGGAAGATGTGTGCGTCAGCAGGCCTGGCCGCCTCGAGTGGCCTGCAAAGTGACACACGGATCGCAACGTTGTGCGTTGGCGCTCAAGTTGGCGTTGGCGTTGGCGAACGGGATCAAGAGCAACTGCCGCTGTGAATGGCGTTCGAGGAAAAGCAAACAACACGAGAAACAAAATGACGCCCTCCCAGCCCGCCATGGCATCCCCACCCGGTATCGCTCTCGCGAGCGTCGCATTTCCTAAAAAGGGTGTGCTCGACGAGCAAAGAGGTTTGAGCAAGCAGCCCGCCCAGGAGCTAGCTGTGGCTGGCTGGCGTGGCTGAGGCTGGGGGGCTTCCACTTCCACAACACACACCTCCCCCCGCTCTTTGCAGATTAAGTAGCCCAATTATTTGCTTCTGTTATTAATACTTGCTCGTTTTTATTCATTTCAACAAGGCCTCTCGGGCTTGATCTCCATCTCAGGACGAGTGCCCGCCCCCCCCAGAGCACCGCGCAGCGCAGCCAGCATCCAGAGGCCCGTTGGCTGGCGGTGGCAGTGTGTGAGGAATCCGCCCCCTCCCACGCGGCGGATCTGCTCTTGTTCATCTGACTAAATACTGGTAATAGCAAGACAGGGTCCCCTTCGATTGAATCAAGTCACCATCCACCCCTTTGGTCCCAGCTCAAATTACCAGTTCCGAGCTGCTCCATTCTGACGAATGCTTCTAGAAGGTGAGTCGGTGATGCCGATGCGGCGGAGCTCTGAATGAAAGCGATAGCCAACACAACAACGACGCAAGGTGCCCGGTTTCATTTTGTCCGAGCCGAGCTTTTCGAGGTGTGTGGAATGGGGTTCCGACACCATGCTGCAAGCAATCAAATGCTACGTACGTAGTATAATGTGTCCCCTTCTGGGAGGAGCATTGGCCGTCAGCAAAAACCATGCACTTTTTTTTTCAGGTCATCACGCGCTGCTCTCTATGGATCCTTGCCAAGCCAGTTCTCGAGGGCATGCCAAGCAGGTGCGTCCGTGGGTGCATGACCACGTATCAAGATACATGTCGCCGGGAATGCGCGAAGACGAGGAGGGAGCCAAGCCTGGCGCTGTGTAATGTGGCCGATCCCGCATGCTACGCTGATGATCTGAGACGTTTATAACAGGTGCATATGAAAAGCGTCCAGATATGGCGCGCAGCTCTCCTCACCGCCGTTATTGCGCTGACGAAAGCGCCCAGCCCCAAGTAACTAGCCCACTTCCTACTCATGCAGGATAGAGGCTGTCGTAATTCTCCTACAGGACGGTATTGATTTTCTGCAACGCACGCGCCCCCCCCTGCAATGCACATCGTGCAGAAGGCAAAGTAAAAAAAAGCTTACTGGCTGCGCCGAATCATCCCTCGCACGCGCGCTGAGCCTCGTCTGGCACACGGCCTGCCTGCTTTGTCATTTTTAGTAAAATGAGTCGATGCATACGGAGTATACCTGCCCGAATGAGCCAATTACGCCGAGCGAGAGAGCTCTGCCAAGCTGCAATAGTTAGACGAGGATGCATGGGAGAAATTATCCATATGAGCTACCCTGCTGCGGTTCGGCATGCTGCCATGCATGCGTCTGCTCTTCC
Source organism: Akanthomyces dipterigenus (assembly GCA_030783385.1). Lineage (NCBI taxonomy): Eukaryota > Fungi > Ascomycota > Sordariomycetes > Hypocreales > Cordycipitaceae > Akanthomyces > Akanthomyces dipterigenus. The sequence goes on along the minus strand of JARJRE010000811.1, from coordinate 30,774 downwards.
AAGTGAGGGGAAAGCTGGAATCACGATACTGTCAAGATGCTCGTAAGATATACACATCAAGTATGCTACTCAGTCCCCGATTTGGACTGCAGCACGAGCGGCGCTTTGGCCTAGTACTGTCAGTCGTCGCTTCGCGACCAATACAATCTTTTACGCGACAAGCAATCAAAGATATTGCCCTCGTTATTGCCATGTTTTTCGAGGCTCGTAAATAAAAGACCCAGTCAAGAGCCGTCTATAGATCGCAACGACCCTGCAAAAACCGCATGTGATCTTGGCGGGACAACTGCATAGAAAGACAAAAAAAAGTTCTCTCAGCAATGGAACAGACTGCGTACGCTGGAGATGGGCCGCCAACGACGCTCGGAACTGTTGTCTTGGGCGGCCCTTTTTGCATGACCAAGCATTCCGAACCACGCCCCCAATGTTGACATGCTCAAGAGTGGGAGAGCCGGTGCCGGCAGATGCCACGGGTGTTGCACACCGACCGGGCCTCTGGCCGCCTTTTTTTCCTGGACTCGGAAGGGGGTAATGTTCATTTTGAGCCTACCGAATTTCCATGGCGGCAGAGTTTCCCATGTTCGGAATGCCCTCGTGTCTCATTCCAGTCCCAAAAGGGAAAATTTGCGTGAATGCTACCAGGACGTTCCGGCAGACCAAGCAAAAGAGCCTTTGGCCTTATTAGCCAGTACATGGCCATCGTCGGGTCGTCCCAGCAGCGGAGAAAGGACCCCCCTCCCCAGGTGTTTAATTAGGCTTTTGCGATGCGCCATCTTCAAACGGCCGTGCCCGACCAGCGCCAAAGTTATTCTTAGTCGTGATCACAATGGCCTGTTTCTGTCTGGGCTTGTTCTTCAGATCTGCCGAGAACCCCTAAAAGAGAGAGTTTTTATGCGCTGTGGGGTGTGGGCGTGTCAGTTGCCCACGACGCTTGTAACGTTTACTTCAGCAGCCAAAGTGTGGTTGGAGGTAAATGAGTTATTATGGCTCATTGTTCAAAACAGGCCATCAATGCTGGGGAAACAATGCGACGCGCTCATGCAAAACGGCCGAGCACACTGGAAACCTACGTTGCCCGTGCCGGAATGGCAGTCGCATGAGCATGGACAATGAGCACGGCAAGTTTGAAAGCCAAGAAGGAAAAAGAAGCCAAAAGGAGGAAGATGGGAATGTAAAAAGCCGACGCATTGACAATATCGGCGATCCAAATGCCGGGGTTGCACTCGCACACTTTCCGTGGCTGGTTGTCGATCTGATACGCAAGCAACCCATTTTCACCCCGGCATACAGCACGCTGACCCCGTCACGGCTGCGACTTTTTTGAAGCTCAAAGCGTTTTGGTCGTGTCCAACGGACGATAGCCGAGAGGGTGCTGCCAGAACGGGCTTTCCTTGGCTTCTTGGAGGTGTGGTGGTGGTGGTGGTGGTGGTGTATGAGTGATTGTGGCGTGAGCGTCCGTGTGTCGTTGGCGTTTGGGGGGGCATCAATGATCACACAATCTATCCGCCGGCGCGGATATGGGCGATTTGCGCACACGCACACACAGATACACACCCAACGGCATCTCATCAACCACGCCATCAAAGGGGGACGAGTGAGATGCGCAGTTTCAAGCCAAGACAAGACATGTTGATTCAACGCCAAGTCGCGCACGACATGTTCACGACCCGACATCCTTGTCGATGTCCAGACAATGAGCCGCCCCTCGGGCTGGGCAGAGTACCTGCCTAGTATGGCTCGGATCTTTGCCCAATGCCAGCCTCCTCACAAGCCAAAAAGCTTCTTTCTCGTGAATATCCTTTTCTTAGTGATCAGTTGACAAAAGACATATTGGACCTCCCCTCACCCCCACATCGGCAACGAACAATTTGCTGCCCGGCGAGAGCCCGATCTCGAGGCCAGCGGATATGACCAACCAGAATGAAGAGCCGCGAAAGAAAAAAGCAAGACAGGCGGGCTCCAGCAAGTGAGAAAGAAGCCAAGAAAATTGTCCCGTCCCCCCACAAACCCGATGGGCTGGGGTGGGTGTATGGATGGATGGATGGATGGCTGGACGGCAGGGCATCGTCGTGTTTACCTGCCCGATGGAGAAGGGGACGGGAAAAATGAGGTAATGAGTAGCTTATCATTACGGACGGCAGTTGGGGACCATCTTGAATGAAAGAACTACCATGTCTTGGTTTTATACGGCGACGATCGATTCATCTGCGTCAGCCACTTCATCGGCTTCAGGGAGAAAGGATTGCATGGCTAGTAAAGAATGCTGAGTGAGTGCTTTTAAATTTCCAACAGCTACCAGTTCTTTCCAGCCAAGGCTTTACCGACATTTGTAGTGCTCTTCTGCCCCTCGAAAAAAAAAGGGAAAAAGCAACAATTATGATGATGAATAGCTTTCGGCACCTCCTCATGTCGATTCTGCCCTGGCAAGACTCGGCTGAAATCTGCGTGACCCGTATCTGGCGCGCCGTCGCATCACAAAAAAACAAAAAAACAATCGTTGGTGGGATCGCCTGCCGCTTGGCGACGACGCTACAGGGTGATCCGCTTGTAAAGTTTAGGGCGTTTGGGGCGTTGAAGAAGCCACTTGATTTTTTTTCGTAAACGGAGGAACCCCCCCCCCCTTCTGTGGGACTTTTGTTGGAGCCAGTTTTAGGGGGTCCATCGCTCTTTTTGCGTTCCCCTCTGCCCACTGTAGCCCACTGCAGTCCACTGTAACCCACCGCCAGCGTGAGGCTCTCGCACCGCCTACGACGCCCGTGGGCCCCCCCCCCAAGCTCTGATACCAGATGCTCCGTCGACCCTGCGCTCGCCTCATCACATCACGCATCCATCACCCGCACCACCAAACCCATCCCTCCCTCATCTCGCTTCTTCGCCATCGCATCGTTCTGGAAGCTCCCTGCCACGTGTGGCCCAATCTGCTGTCTCCGCCTGCCCCCCCCTCTTCGCCGCACCGATCCATCACTACCAGGCTCTGGCCTCCGCTACGTGCCCCCTCCAGCGCAAAATGAGCAAGTCGCACGAATCAGCACAAAATCCGAACCCGCTCGACCATCTGAGAAAAGCTTTCTTGTGTTCCTGATGAAGCTCAGTTACAATCTGCCGTGGGGGCGTGCGTCTGATGACTGGCCCCTTCGGAGAATGCCGTCGTCGGGACTTGGGACGAGTTGACCAATTCCATCTCCCAGGATGCTTACTCGCCTGTTTCTGTTTCAGTCCCTCATCATGGACCGCATCGGTTACAGCACGATACACGCCCGCTGCCTACCATTAACGTCTTTCCCTTGCTCGCCCTCCCTTGCACCTCTGCAGACGAAGAGGCGAACAAGTCGATGCGTTCGCAGTCGTTGCAGCCAACCATCCATGCCCACGATGGCCAGACTCCACTTCCACCACGCTCGAGATTGCCGTCTTTGGACGCATCCTGATTTTATGCAGCCTCCTGCTCCTCTTTAGGCCATGATTGCTCACACTTTTTGCCCTTTTACCATCGGCCTACTACGGGTATCGGGGCACCCTGTACTCCTTCGTCCTGACGCAGCGCTGGCCATCTCCACCAACCGCCCAAACCATGTCGATGAAAGTCAAAGCATGCGAGTCATGAGCTTGCCGCATGGTCTCTCGGCGAATCGTATCGTCACGCATACCACACCCCCGTTGGCAAATGGTGTCGCAGAGAAAGCAAAGAACAGGACTATTTAGCACAGGCCCAAGCCCTCCCGCGACCCCGATATTGTATCGCGCTGCAACAAACTGGACTGGGGAATTGAACCGCTCGCCTATCACCGTCCGAGCGCACACCTCTAATCAGACAATGCAAGGTTTGCGGGCGCCCGCTCCTTTGTTCCTTTGTTCGAGTCGTTCCCCATTGTGCCCCATTGACCGCTCGCCCGCCGCCTCGGTACCACCGGCCGCGAGACAAAAGATCATCTACAGCTCGGACCAGCGGCAAAGGTAACGGGCGTTGGCTGCCTGTTCGCCGTCCGCCGCTGCTGCCTGCGTCTTTTCGTCACGCACCATGATATCAATTGCCGATGAGCAGTTCGGGCTCTGATACGGCAAGCAAAATCCACGCCAAAACACATCAGCACAGCCCTGGCGCCCGCACATCGTCGCAAATGTCTCCGTAGAACTACAGACGGGCGGCGATCGGCATCGAGGCCCAATCTGCACAGCAGAAACCAAGGCCAGAGGCACACCCTTTCCAGCTAGCTCTTGATGGCGATTACTGCCAGTATTCAGACCGCTGGCACAAGTTTAAGCCTGCCATGCTACGGATACTGTATCGTAAACCATCATGTCTTCTCACTTATCCCAGTAATTGCGGCAGGGACCGAGCGTGTGCGTCTTTCGCGCATGAAAAGACGAGTGCTCCCTCCTTGCTCGCAACACTACCAGTACCAACAGGCCAGAGAAATATCCCGAGCTCACACAGAGGGTGTGGCACGGAGCAGGGTCAGTTTCGGGACTAGCTCGGGGGCATGGGCAGGCTTGCCTCTCCGATATTGTGCATTGCAGGTTCCTGCACAGTCACACCCACCAAGCCACCGACAACACACATCGGCTGCCTGATGTGTTGGACCAGATGTCCCATCATGCCCTTGCCTTTGCCGCGTGCCTGTGATACCTCCAGCCTTGTTGTGCAGGGAGATGTGTGCTGCGTGGCGGAGTTATTCAACTCACCGCTTCCTCTGGGGCACTCGTAGCATCGTGACAAATACGTACACTGCAACGCTACTGCTACCATGCAAGAAGAGACTACGACAGCAACAACAGCTAAGCTCAGTAGCAGAGGTCGAGGAGAGGATCCGTCTCCATCATGCTCGTCATCTCGCCGCTGGTCGTGGCCGCACTAAAAGGGGCATCGCAATCTAAGCTAATCGGCCATTGAGGCGTTTTGGGGCGGGACGCACACCAACCAGACCAAACTAGCGGACAGACCTCGGGGACAACGCAGCAGAAAGCTGTGCGCGGGCGCAAATCGCTCAAGAAGGCGTCGAGAGGGCTCAGGTGCGGGAACCACTAGCAGAAACAAGACTGCCCCGCCGTCTTCACCCGCGTTGCTTAAAGGTGCGATGTAACGCTGTCGGAGAGGTGTGGGCGATGAGGCCAACACTTTTGTTTTATTGGAGGCGTCGGGATCACAAGAGGGAGGACAAGAGGGCTGGAGGGCTACGTGTTGGCGGATGTGCTTTTTGGATGGTTCCATATCCTGTCGCGGACCTTGCGAGATGCATAGATGCAGGCAGGATACAGCATGCATGTGAGCACGGAGCTGAGAGCGACAAAAGGCCACATTACCGGCACACAACTGACGGAGCCAAGACACAAGGATCTGTAGCAGATGACGCGGGCGGAGAAAGCGCCCGTCACGCTGACAGAGACCTCGGCTGGGCGGTTGGACGATTTGTCGCAGGTAGATGAGGAGGAGCGTTATTTCCTTTTGACTGCCTGCAACAATTTCCAGTGGCCGCCCCAACGGCCTTGTCATCAATCACGGACACGGGGGGAATCGAGATCGCGATCCAGAACCTGGCAAAAAAAAAAGAAAGGCGAAGAGGGTGTGCGTGTATGTCTACGGAAGTGTGTGTGGCTCTTCGGCCATCAAAGAAACATAAACTAGCGGTGCCAGCAAATGGGGATCCATTTTGCCATGGGCAATGTGATGAGACAAAACAGGCAAATGATTTTTGGGCGTCGAATGGAAGCGAGAAAAGGCGATTGCAGCGCTCAGCTACCTCAGCCCAGCCCGTCGAGCTGAAAGAAGTCTCGCTTGCGGCCGCCCTTTTTATCTCGGATTGGACGACGGGTAGCTGCATCCGATCGCTGTCGTGTAACAAGGGAACTTGCTTTTTCTTTGATTCTTTAAAGAGTCGGTATTCAGATGCGGCAAGACAGGCCGCCGCGTTGAGGACTTTTAATTTCCACAGCGGGGTTCGATGTTACTCGATGGGAGGAGATGCCAAGAGAGGGACAAGGGACAAACCAAAAGCTCCGGCGCTCATCCGCTCAATTAACACCGAGACGGTCGCGCGGGCGGGCGCGGGCGGCGGCGCATCGGACTGCTTCGAGGTGCTCTATCCCCTCCTGCCCAAACCTACCCATCGCAGCCGAACCGGGGTTTCCTTGCACGGCTGTTTTTCTTGACTAGCGGCTGCTTTCTCTCTCTTCTGGTTGGGCCAACACATCCCGATGCGAAACCTTTATTTTAACCCGTCAACCCGTGTGTGATGTAGGAAGGTGTAGGGGGCGTGTTTATGACAGAATGATGGAGGGGGGGCGCGAGAATGAATGCCAGCATGACGAAAAGCGATGCATGCATCTGATCTGTGGGAGATTCCAGGCAACGCTTGTGTTTGAAAGAAAACGATGGCAACGCGCGCGGGGGATGATGATGTTGCCCTGCATTGATGAGGGCTTTTTGTGTTGAAGCGCCCGCTCGTGGCTGCACGTGAGAAGAAGCATGCACACGCACACTCCCCCTCCATCAACATGCCAGTAGGTATGATTACAAGAAAGTGAGAAATTGTCTTTTTTTCTCATGTCATGTAGGCACACGACCACACGCACGCAGCCTGATGTGGAAGGACGGAGCCAAGGCGAGAGCCTCGTTTACACACGCGCCTTTGTCGAGCCGATTTGTAATGAAAATGCTACAGTGGCGGCAGCCTGTTGTGTTCCTCTGGATGGCAAGGTTCGTCGCGCCAAAAAAAAGAGAAGAAAAAAAGAAAGCTCAACAAGTCAGGCCGTTGAACCATATCCATACGAGCAGGGCTCTTTTGCTTCCATGGTTTCTGGTAATTTTTTAGTGGTGGTGGGAGGGCGGCTTAGCTTTTAGCTTGCACGCTCGTTACGGGCGCTTCGCGACAAGGGGGGAGAAGAAAACTGCGTCCCCGCAGAGGTCCTTCTGTCGACTGGTCAAAACTGGTACAGATACTGCCATACTGGTACATATGTGATGTGTACGTGTGCCAACCAACATGGCGCAGCCCGGCGGAGAGGGCCAATGTAGGGACCAGGGGGAGGAGGCGGCGTCCGCCGTCTGTTGCCTCTTGGCGTAAACGTTGCATGGGCAGGACTACGACGACGGAGCGTGACAGCTCCCAGCACCTTGCCTCCCACGGCGCTGTTTGGGCCATCTGAGCGTTTTCCTGACGACCGCACGCACATGTGCGCGCTGCAGCCTTTTTTTTGTTACTGACTTCTGTTTTATACATTATCGAACCCACTCACATACGAAACCACGGCGCGCAATATCGAATGCGCGTCTCTTGCAAATTTGTTGCCTCTTTTGGGCGACAATACAGAAAAAAAAAAGTACGTTGCTGATGAGACCATGACGCAAACGTGCCGTCTAAAACCCGCGACAAGGCTCCGGAAAACTGATAACGCAGAAGCGATTGAGACAGCTCGTGACGTCCTTTACAGCCATGTCTAATATCCATCGTCATGCCGTGTGTTCCGAGATGCGAGGGCGGGCGGGGACCTTTTTTCTTTGGTCTCAGATCATGAACCAACGTGCCCTCCTTGCGGCCGTAAGCGTTCTCTCCCACCACCCCACCGAGATGGAATGTTTTTAGTATTGTTATTATTGATTGTTCAATGCGACAAGGTCATCAGACTAGTGGCGTTTCTGCGAGGAAAGAAAAAAAAGGAGGCCAAGGGCGAGTATCTAATGTGCGTGTATGTGTGTGTGCTACTGTCTTGATGGCTTGAATCGTGGCCATGACAGCCTTGTTTCTCAAGCATGTACATGGACAAAACGTGCTTCTCCCTTGATCTACCTAAAACGCAACGTGTGCAGGGGACGCCGCGTGTCATGTCCATGCAAGACGTTTGCACCACCAACCTTTTTTTTTTCCTTTTTTTTTCCGTTGGCCGATTCCAAAATCTTGGCCGGTTGGCCGAGGTGGTCCTTTTTGTCAGACCATCAACAGAGACCACGGGAGGAAGAGGGTGTGGTGGACCTGCATTGAACAGGGCTAGCGCCCGAATCCTCTTGATAAAAGGGGAGGGATGAAGAGTTACCACCAACAGAGATTCCCGCTGCCGATGTTGTGCTTTTTTTGTTTTTATTTTTTGTCTTGACAGGACACGGAAATGTGACCTTGGTTAGTAGCCCGCACCACACACCCTCCCTTCCCTTGCCCACCACCCCATGCCACACACACAGCTGAGGCGAGGCTGGAGGCTGGCAAGCCCCTCTCCAAAATCCAGGATGGCGCCATCACAGTGCATCGTTCGCTCGCTGCCAGCTCAGCCTGATGAGCAAGAACCAAAGAAAAATAAGAGGCAAGCCGCGCGAAACCTTTGTCCGATTGGAGCTCCCCTCCCCCCAAAGCCTACGTTTGGCCGTCGCAGGTGACCTCGTCTCTTTTTCCATGCGCTACACCTCCCAATGTCGTGTGCAGCCGACGAGCTTCCTGAAGCGGATAAAGGGCCGGTCCTGCCCAATTTAAAGATGGATTCCCGTAAAATGTTTATTCTAGAAGGAAGAATGTGAGATGCAATCGCCCGTCACCAATAAAGTCAAGCGGAGTTAGTTGCGGACACTTTTTTGCCGTCCTTTTGTCGAGGCGCGTCGGAAACCAAAAACATTTTGGGGCCCAGGACCAGGACCAGGACCCCTCATTTCCCCGCTTTTGGCCTGAAGAAGAACAGGAAAAAAGCCATTTCAGAAAAAAAAAAAAAGGACTGGTCGGATAACTACCAGAGAGACAAAAAGAAAATATGCTCAGACGCCTTGGCTAGCCCTAGCTGAGCAGCCCCGACCAAGAGTTCCACGATGAGGCGTATATTGGCTCCATCTGCTGACATCCAAAGCGTTGGGTCGGTTCCTTTTTTATGGGCTCACTTGACGCCTCTTTTTTTTTTTTTTCTTTCTTTCCATTCTCTTGCAATCGAAAGGTAATGGCATGGAGAAACTCGCGCAAGTGGGTGAAGACGACTATAGCCCAGGATGGTGACATGGCGTTTTTCTCTGCGCAGCGCTTCTCGGCAGCAGGGTGCAAGCCCGATGCTCCGCAAAAGCAGTGGGCAGTGGCCGTTTCTGTCGCTATTACAAGGAGAATGGGGGAAATTGGCCCGAGCAGGGAATGAGCATGAAGTGGGAAATGACGAGACGCGCAAGCTTTGGGCTGGGGACGTCTTGGCACCCACGTTGTTAGGTCCCCCACCTGTGGAAGGGAAGAAGCTCATCCGCGGTGGTGGCAAAGAAAAATCAGGAAAAAAAAAGGGCGATCAAGATGGGTTGGCAGATGGCACGTTTTACGATGTAGGCACACGAGTCACGAGGCGGCTTGCTCCGCGAGCACCTGTTAAGCGGGGACAGGGTGAAATGACAGGATGAAACTGATGCATGATGCATTCTCGAATACGTGCCTGAATGTAGTTATAACGCTTTTGGGAAGGCGATTTTTTATTTATGGATTCCTTGCAGCAAACGACCTGATTCAGACGAGGCAACCAACCAGAGCCGCCAACGTCACGCGTCCAATAATACAAGCATCTCATTATTACCGTTTGAGAGCTTTTTTTTTCCTTTGGCAGAAACTCATCTCCCCTGGCCAGGTGGGAATCTCGGCCATGCCTCGTTGGGGAAGGAAGCGAAGCCTAACCAGTACACGTTGTAGGGGCAGTGTCACTTGGAAAGAACAGCGGCAGTTGCGGAAGCAAAGTCTACGCCAAAGGAGAAGAGGACCAGACTCGGGCTGGGCTGCGACACCCGACCCCCTTTGGCGATTGAAGAACAGAATAGCATCATTCGGTGACATACTGGTACAGTAGTAGTAAGTCCTATTCTGCCGCCGCCGCCGCCGCCGCCTCCCCCCCTCTTTTCGTCGTGGGCCAGTCTTGTCCGAAAAAAGATGGGAAAAAGAACGCACCACGAAATCTGCGCAAGCCTCGATTTCGCCTCCAGCTGATAGGCCTGGTGGGCAAGAAAAAAGGTGCTGCAGAAATCAGGCTGCTGCGTGGACGAGGGGGGGCTAGCCACGGTTGGCAAGCTTGAGTGGACAGGAGAAAGAAGGGGGGGGGGCGATTCCCCGGGTGAGCCGCGGACTCTGGCGCCTTGTGGTTTCTGGTTTGGCCGCTTCGAGCAGTTCGTCATGGCAAAACCCGCGCCCGCCCCATCATGGTTTAGACGAGAGTCGCCCGGGGGGGTGTTTTCCCTTGGAGAGAGCCGCTCTGCAGGAGGCTCGAGGGAGAATGTCGACACGGCCCATTCTCGACGCTCCTCTCCGAGTCCCCATCTGGCCGATAGCCTCATCCCGGAGAAGAGTGGCCTTTGATTAGCTAGGATGGGGTCTCGCAGAAGGAAAAGCAGAGTGCACTGCAGGCAGCTGCATCCATGGTTGGCCCCAAGCAGAGGAGGAAGAGGCTGTCAACGTGGAAAATGGGATGACGCTGGGGCGATGCCCTTCGTCTGGAGTGGGCCGTCGCCGTGGGCCCCCAGCAGCGGCAGGCAGCCTTTGCGCGCCGAACGGCATGGGCAATGGAACGAATAAGCCCCAGCTGGTGGCCTCGTTTTTAATTATCAACATCATTATCATCGCTACTGCTGATGGCTTTTTATTTTCTTGCTGTGGTGGGCTGCAGATTACATACGCAGGGCAGGGTCCCGGCTACAGCTTCCGGTGGCTTTTTTTCGGGGCGACCACCAGCCAAGTTAAACGAAAGGAAGAGAAGAAAAAGAACGAACAAGAACGCCACGCCACGAGGCAGACATCCCTGGCTCTGCCCACCCATCGGATCTTAGTATTTTACGGGTTGCAGGCTGGTCTGGGGTGGCTGGCCCCATGATGGGTGCGAGTGAGATTTACGTTCGGAGATGGGCCAGTTTTAGAACCCGCGGTAATCTTGGCTCTCGGAACTTGTCCACTAGCGAATAAGGAGCTGGGTTTTGGTGAGGTAGCATCGGATGACGATGGAGGAGATGGTGGAAGAGCAAAACGAAGGCGAAAAGCGTGTAGGGTTGTATTTTGTGAAATCTGGATTAGATTTTTCGCGAATCGGCAGCAGAACCACGGTACTGGTAAAAACGAGGGCACATCGGTCAGGCTAGTTGATGGGCTGGAAGGGCTGGAAGCTTTATTGTGCGCGCGCATCTGCGTACCGACAAGAAAACAGACTTTCGGCCGTGTTCCGTGCTGGCCTGGGTCGTCCCCTCACCCCCTTCATCGTCCAGCTGCGCCGCAGGACCCAGTTAAAAAAAAAAAAAAAGAGGACAATAGAGCGAGGAGCGAGATGGGGGCAGTGGTGCAACGTCGAAATGGGGGAGACAGATGCGAGCACAGAGATGTACACAGATGGGGGGCACGAGATGCTGGCAGAGTGGCACAAGGAGATCTTGATGTGTCGCGTCGCCTTGCTGCAGATGGCCGTGTGATGTCCTGCAGAAGAAGCACAAAAAAAGAAAAAAAAAAAAGAAAAAGGACAAGTGCGGTGAAGCAGCTGCTGTATGCAGAGAAAGTACGGATTAGAGTGAGCAGTAGCGCCTTCGCAGCAGTGTCTCCAGAGCGCGGTGTGTGGCGGAGAATAGGAAGCAGCAAGTCAATGGGCACAAGACGCAAGGGGAAAAAAAAGGAATGATTCAAGATAAACCTCGGCCCGGCCAAAGCTGCCTGCCTGCCTGCCTGCCTGCCTGCCTGCCTGTACATAGTAGGCCTGTGTGTGGCTCTGCTAGCTAGCTAGCCTGCCGCGCGATTCATCTTAAACCGAGCCCCATCTTTTCTACTCGCTGGCTAATTTATCGCACTTTTAGATTTCTTATTTTATTTTACTTTATTTTTCTCGCCGCTGCCCACATCCCACTCTCACCCTACACACACCCCCTCGACCAGCAGAGCTGCCGGTCGGTCGTCGACGCCCCCCTTTCATCCTTCTTGACCTCACCCCTCCCCCCAAGAGGGCGTTGGCCGAGGTCTCGCTCCCACTCCCACTCCCACACCCAAACCTTGTGTCCCCCGATTCCTTTTGATTTTTATCTAGCCTTGCTGCCAAGTCAGATGTATCGACGGCCTAAAAACGCGCCAGATCCTCCTTGGTTGCACACGCCCCCTCCCTTGCGCTCGCAGAACGGAGATGCGGTGACTCTGCCTCTGCTCTGCCCCCCTCTCCCCATCTGCCTCCTCCCCATCTGGTGTCATTGCCACGCGCATATGGAAACGGGCGACTCCAGAGCCCGGCACAGGTCCGTCTTACGCTAAAAGGCGAGAAAGACTGGCACTGACTGTACAACACACACGCCTTGCTACCAACACACAGGCACACCATTCCACCTTGCCAGCTTTTATCAACACCCTCCCCCCCTTCTCCTCGTCTAACTTGCCCGTCTTGCATAACACATATGAACAAGCCTCCCCCAACATCGTCGCTCTGTACCTTTTCCAACCTCCAACGTCTTTCCCACCCACGACCATTCTCACTACCAAACAACGACCTCGTCTTGGCCCACTTGAACCTATACATAGAGACTCGACCAGGGCAAACACCGCCACCTAGACACACACAACCACAACAACAAAACTCGGAAACTGCACATCACCAACCGGCCATGGCAGCTGCCTCTGTGCTCACTCCAAGCTCCCACTATCAACCGCCGTCCTTTGCCGCCTCTATCTACACGCCGCATTCGTCCGGCCCTTCGCCTTCGCCAGCCATGATCTCCTCATCCGAGCCCCGTCGCCAACCCGACGACAGCACCAACGGCGCGCCTCCGCGCCAGTCGCTGCCCTCCATTTCCGAAGTCATCTCTGGTACTCGCCCCAGCCAGTATGCTCCTCATCACAGCAGCATGCCCCCTCAGCCCAGCTCTGGCGGTCTGCCCTCGCCCTTTGCTCCTCCGTCTCGCCAGTATCCCGACTCGGACAAGCACTCGCACTCGCCTCAGCCTCTGCACCCGGCCTCGTTCCCCTCGAGGCAGGACACCATTCCCGCCTTTGCCGACTCGCCTAGACCTCCATTCAGCGGCCGCCCCGGCCTCCCTCCCGTGACGGATCGCAGACCAACACCGCCTGGCAAGCATGACGGCCCTTCCCACGGCCCTGTTCACCACGATCACCGCTCCGTTTCGGGTGGCTACCCCCAGCCTCACGCTCCCACCTCGCATCCCTACCAACCATCCCATATGCCTCCCGGCCAGATGCCGCTGCCCGGCTACCCCATCTCTCCCCGTCACGAGCACTACGATGCTCCCCGTCCCCAAACCCACGGCGAGCCTGGTCCCTACGCTGGTCGCAGATACGAACCCGCTCCAAGACACTACGAGAACTGGACCTACCAGGAGTCTTTTAGCAGAGTACGTGTGCCGAGTCCGTTGCCTGTAAACTAGTTGCTAACAAGTCCGCACAGATTGGCTCACACTCCCGCACCATCTACAACTTTGCCGAGGCCTATGGACGCGCGGCTCAGGAGCAGCAAGGAGGCCCGCCCACCATTGAGCGTCTCCCTAGTGAACGCGAGGTCAACGAGATACTGGCCAACGTCGACTACATCAAGCGCTCTCTCGAGCAGGTCCGTGATATTGTGCAGCACACAGAACGCGCCCGCGAGGGAGCCAAGGCCAAGGGCGCCTACGAGGAGAGCCACGATGTCAACATGTACAATGACGGCATGAAGCCTCACTATCCCGTCAACGAGGTCAAAAAGCGCCGCGGCGTAAGTCTTGTCCAACCCGAGACGAGTGAATTTACATAACTGACTTGTCATTTAGCGTGCTGCTCCTCCCGGCCGCTGCCACAGCTGTAACCGAATTGACACCCCCGAATGGCGACGTGGCCCCGATGGCGCCCGCACTCTGTGCAACGCCTGCGGCCTGCACTACGCTAAGCTGGAGCGCAAGCGCCAACTGGAAGCCCGATCTCTGCGCCCCAAGACGGAAGAGCGCAACTAAGAGACATGGTGGCCTTTTACGCTTTCATTCAACGAGCTGATGCCAAACACAAAAATCTGCGCCAGTGGAACCCATCGCCAGGCATCCGCCCGAGGCATTATTCGGAGTTGGCGCCGAGTCTTTTTGCCCACGACGGGGAAACAACATGCCTCAACCCGTGTCAACCCTTGGCTACGGCGACTAGCATAAGACCTTGATGGAGAAGAGGCTTGCCGAGATCCCCCGAGACTGGCCTCGGCGCAGAACCAAAATGTCACGAAACACGGGAATGAGAAATTCTGACCCTAGTGACGACGCAAAAGCAAAAACAAAATACCCCAAAACTCGTTTTTCTTTGGCCAAGGACAAGCGATCTAGAGTGGCGCGCGATATGCGCACATGTTTCAACTACAATACCTCGAAGGATGACTCGAGCGAAGGGTGGGAAATCAGGGCATTTATGGCTGGCGTTTTGTTTACTTGATTTTTTGTTGCAATGACTCACTACTGAGGATGGATTCCCGAGTTTTATTTCTCTCTTCTTTTGAACGTGCTCGTTCAGTCCTGTCGAGATTGTGTGTGGGCTCAGTGCAACCCTGTCCTCCTCGGTGGCGACAAGGTTTTTTGCTTTCTTTTTTTGATACACTGTTGCACTGACCTGACAGGTCTGTCAAATGATGGCAACATCTGGGTTTCTTGTTTTTTTTTCTTACACAGCATCTTTGGGAGGGTCAAGCTTTGCAATTATTTCTTTTTCACTAGTTTAGATTTGTGGCTACCAGAACAAGGCGGAGAGAGATTACGGCGACGCAATCTCGAAAGTAAATACGCAGACAAAACAATTTTGATCAAAATAAACCACACTGTGCGACTTGGAATCCTTCGTGATGATTGGTAAAGATCTGCATGGCATGAGATGTGGCTGTGTATTAGGCCATGGCCAAGGTTTTGCCCTGTTGGTGCCGACTAGTTGGTGATGGGACTTTGGCCCAGGACGGTGGATCTCGGAAAAGCGATTCGTTGGATCTGCATGGAAATCACATCTCAAGCCTCTCCGGGGGCCAGGGGCGTGGAAATCTGGTGTGTGGAATGTCCAACCTTGAGTGTCTCTGGCGGCGATGGGCTGATCGGATCGAGAGAGCTGAAAAAAAAAAGGTAGATTTTACCTGCGGGGAGGGGACTTGCCGACGAGCAGCGTGGAGGATCTCGGGACTCATAAGTCTAGATTTTTTTTTAGTTTTTTTTTTTTTTTAATTTTTACCTTTCGCGACCCCAGAACAGGAATGTAAAGCTTGGCTAGCCGAGCTGAGAATGCTCTGTTGTCTGTGTGTGGCGCGAGCTGTCTACAAAGGAGGTGGCTATATTAGCCTTGACGCTATTGGACCGATTCAATGTTATTCATATTCTCCTCCAAGTATGGTTTCTTTTTTGTCTGCCCCGGACGTGATGCCATGTCATCATGGGCTTTGTTGGTTGATGAAAAGTGTGGTTGTTAATCGCGGCTAGTTCCAGAAGCGGCCAGATTTGGCATCTCGTTTTGATGATTTGTTTTAGCGCCGATTTGAATTTTTTTCTGGCATCATGCATCTCAAAGACGGCATTCGCCTCTGCCAAACCTAAAAAAAAAAAAAAAAAAAACTGATTGATTGCATTTAGCCTTGTGCCATCTTTGGCCTTTTCTTTTTCTGTGGTCTTGAGCTTCCTGCCAGCTTCTCATTATCGTCGCCTTTGTTTGCACCCTGCGCTGATCTCTCCGCCCCACCGCGGCGCACGCCCAGGCCCTGTCTGTGGGCAACCGCCGTCGACCAACTATCCTTGCAAAAAAAGAAAGCTCGAGGCAGTCCCCTTTTTCCCTTTTTTTTTCTTTTTCCTGCTCGAGTGAATGAGGGGAGAAAACAGGGTCTACTGATCGGGGAGGCAGCAGTGACAGTGTCCGGACGCACTGTTGCGCCAGGCGGCCAGAAACCACCGCCCCGAGGGCGCAGGACAAGCTCACTGCAGGAATGCAAATGGGGACCACGTACATCCCGGGGTGTTACAATATTGACGGCAAGCGGACAAAGAAATGGATGAAAAGGCTCTCCATTTTGTAAAAGGTCCTCGTGACGGCAAAGAATGCGGGTTCTATAGTTTTTTTTTTCGATGATACGTGACCCGTCACATCGCCGGCGCAAACTCAATCGCCCTCGCTTGGCGGCATCCGCAGTAGGCCAGACACCAACACTTGCTACGGCTCCGCCACAGCGACAAACCAACAAAGAGCCCTAACTTGATCAAACATTTGCGCTACTGGAAAAACACACGCCATGCTTGTAAGCCACCCAGACGCATCCGGCCATGATTGCATACCTACATTCACCATGCAGGATGGCGAGAGATGGGCGGATGTGGAGAAGTCGAAATGCACACATCATGTTGAAAAGCTCCGAGGACTCGGACCCATTTCAGGCCTGCATTCCCCCGTGTCTTGTCTGGGATGCCGTGCGTGTCGAAGAGGGAAGAAAACTTGCATATCCGAGTCAATGCAAGTCAGGAGAATCAAGCAGGACCCGACGTGATACATGACGGACACTTGTCAAGCCCTGGGTTTAAGACGCGGACGCCAAAGGGTTTCAAGTTGCGCGCTGCCATGTAGCATAGGGAACCGAAAAAAATCGCGAGGGATGACGTTTTGTTACTAGGAATCAATAGTAACGGGTATATGGCACTGCCCCGACTACTTTCAGAGGCATTGTAATGATGCGACTAGATTGGCGAGGTGGCAGGGCCATTGGCATGCAACTCATAGTGGACCTCTGGTGAAAAGAAGAAAATAAACTAAAATAAGGGGTAGGCAGGAAAAAGCTGATAAAGGGTCTCGAGGCAAGGGTTCAAGCTGGAAGACAATGACATTGTACAGGTCCCAGAAGTCTGGACTGGCGCAAGTCATCAGAGTGTCAGACATTGCAAGTACCTTTTAAAAAAAGAAGGCAATTCAGAGCAACTACTGCAACTTGGACATCGTCTTTTTTAGTTCATAAAGTTGATGGGCGGATCTCATAGTGCCCGGCCTTGTTCTGGTTGAGCCGAAGCCGCGACAAAACCATGAAGGAATTGAAACAAAATGTAAAGAATAAAACGGCTTCCTGTCAAACAGGGAACAGGCTCTGATCGGGCAAGCGCGAAAAGAAGAAATCCCAAATAGAGAAGAAGGAGGATGAAAGAAGCAAATACTGGACCCAGGTCGAGCGTGCGAACAAGATCTGTCATTTTTAGCCCTGGCCTGTATTTTCAAGTCTAGGGGCCTGAACAAGAAATATCGCGCAGCACGACCATTTACCCTTGAGCCACATTGCAGCTTTGCGCTCGCTGTCTTGTACAAGCCAAGATTGGCGACTGGGGAAAAGAAAATCCCGTCAGAGTGGTGGTGTTAGACCAAGGTCCCTGCAATTACAAGCCAGCCATCTTTCGGGAGCCTCGCTGCCTTGGACCCAGAAGCAAGGGAAATAATTACCTCTTGTTCGAGTGGCATTTTTCTTCTTCACCCTGGTGGCATTCCAATCAAAAGAGTCTCGACCCTTGCAACTACGACGGGTGGGTTACTTGTAAATCGGGATAGGCTGCCCCCTCTTCTGGTGACATCTCAAGCGCCGCCATTATGGTTGTGTGCATCTGCCGATCGTCAGTCGTAGGCATGCAGCCTAGGGAAAAGAGGCATGCAGCCTAGGAAGACAGAAAAAAAAAAGGCAAGCATAGCCCTGCCCCTTCCTCCGCGTGGGTGGCGGTACGTGCGCAGTCGCAGGATGCGATGCATCTGACGGCGCATCTATGGTTGCTTTTCCAATTCATCAAACCGGGAACAAAGCCGCGCAAGGGCTACAACTTCACGGGCAGACGACAACTCTATCCAGAAATGGTATATCATGTACAGGCGGCTGCTCCCAATAACTAGTTCAAACAGGCAGAAGATGCAACAGCGGACTGGCCCGCGCGATTTTAGCCTTTGCGTTCCTTGCTGCAGCTCTGCAATGCTTCGTAGATCGGCATTTGGGCAAACCCCATCCCCGGGCCCTGGATGCTTCAAGCCCGGTCCAGAAACCGTCGGAGTTTCCCACCCCTACCTTGTGTGTTTCCTAGCCTTCGTCTCGTTTGATGCAAGCATGTCACTGTCCAAAGAGAAAGAATGCCACATCTCTTGATCCGAGCTAGTCAGCGGTTTTTTTTCTCCCCCGGTTCTGCGACTTGTCCCGCACCTCGGCTCCCACCATCCAACAAGCCCTTCTTTGTCGCACATGCTCGAGTTACGTGCTTTGGCCCATGGCTGCTTTGGGGTTCGACTACAAGTTGTCACAAACAACACGCCCCTCTTCAGAGCATTGGGCAGCGCCCGTTAATCGCCCCCCCCCCGTCGTCGGTCTTTCACGCCGTTGTGGTGCGCCGTGTCACCTCATCAGAGTCAAAAGGCTGCCTGCATGATGGATCTGGGATTTTCGTCTCTTTTCCTTTCTTTCTTGTGCTCTTGGCTGGTCTCCGATAACGGTCAGGGCGCCAAGCCGAAGCGGGCGCACAAGTTTGTGACGGAGTTCCTTCTCCCATCGTGCTCACCGACTGGCAAGATCCGCCCGTCTCGTGTAACTGTGATGTGGTGGTGATGGGAAACGGACAGGAGGCATCCGACGGTCATGCTGCACTGCTGTGTAATGGCCATGTCTGCTTTGTCCCGTTTTCTCTCCCTTCTTCTCCTGCTGTTGGCCGTATCACCCTAGCCTGTGCTCTTCTGCCCCTCTCACGTCCTCTCACGTCCTCTCACATCTCCCGCCTGCTTGGCAGCTTGGCCATATGGGCAGCAAAAGAAACGGACTCAACGTGGCACGTCACCTGACAATTTGACCGTTGGCAAGTGCTATGCTACTCTGGGAGGGGGGCGTGTACGGGCCGGCGGGCTAGACCGAATCGGCGCGACCGAGCGCTGGCCTGCTTCGCTTCCATCCGCTTTTGCTCTTTGCACATCGCTCCGAGGGCCGGCGACGGCAGCTCGAGGGACGTGACTTGCGTAGATTGGCAGCTTGTGTGATGCGCATCGACACTCCACTGCTGCAGCTACCCTTCTTTGCCCGACATGCCAGCAGAGCATGCAGGCATCGATAAACGAACGCCGCTGTTGGTTACACAGAATTCGGATCGTGTATCAATGGTCCGCGACCCTCGAAACGCCGAAAATGGGATTGGGTATAGCGGCTGAACGCGCTGCATGCCATCCCTTCATCCCTCCCGCACGTCGACATTTTTGTTCGCCGATCCGCTGGAAAGGGTGTGTGTGTGACTCGCTTTTTCCAGCTCCGTTTCCATGCTTGGGCTCGTCACATTTTTCGTCATATACCAGCATCTCGGCCAGCCACGTTGAGGTCTCTGGCAATCTCGTTCTCCCTCGTGTCGTCCCTAGTGCTGAACGTCCGCCCGCGCGAGGTGTGGGCGCGACGGACGGCCCGTCGGGTAGATTCGGTGGGGATCGCCCGTTAAGCGGCTGGGCCAGCTGCCAGCGCAGCACGCAGTGAGCCTCAAACACCGCCGGTGACTTGCATCCATCACCATTCATCACAGACACCTTCTGTGCGACATCTGCGCAAAGCCGCGTTTTTTTTTTGCTGGCACTTCTACGAAAGCTGCCATTTCGTTGCTCGACCGCACAAGCTGTGTACCAGCGTACGCAGCCACAAACGAGCGACCCCGCGACTCCGCCTTAGCAGAAGCAACCACCTGAGCCCTTGCCTCGATCGCCCACCGCTGAATCGCGCCCGGCTGAGGGGAGGCAAAAGAAGGCGTTGAGACATCGAGAGTCAGCCATGGCTGGATTTAAGAGCGATAAGATACGAGAGGTGCCAATATCTCAGAGGCGCAGGTTGCCCACCGCATCATTGCTCATGTCTCAGCCTTTTTACTGCGGCAGCACGCGGTTCCGAGACCTGATACCAGTTGATGGCTTGGCCATGCAACTCACTGTCTACTCTTGATCCCTTGGCCGAGTCGTGTGGGTACCGGCTGTTCATCCCACCATCCGCGACCCGGGCACAGTTGGGTCTCACGATGTCATCTCGGTTGCTTCCTGCTTGAGCAGAGCCTGCCATCGAAGACCCCTGATCCCGGTTCCTACTATGCGTAGGATTCACCAGCTACTCTGTGCCTGTCACATATGAGCAAAGTTTGAAGGTCCATCGGCAACAGTTCAGGAGGGGGCAACGTTCAACCCCAAACCAACTCTGTGGCATGCGCACAGCTAGATCACAACCACTGCCAACCCTCAAAGAGGCAGCCAGCGCTCCTCCAAGACCAAAAACAAGATGTGAAACACAGCCGCCACAATCCCGCCTCGCACGGCCAACACGAAGCAAGTGCAGATGACGACAAGTGAGATGTTGTGCCAGCTATTTCGCGCATGGTTGTAGTTGAGATTGACTAAGATGCAAGGCTAACCCAACGCCGTTCACATCCGTATGCGCTGGCCTGTTGTGCGCTGTAGGAAGCTCATGTGGTTGCTTTTGGAACGCCCTTGGCCAGTCTCGTGACCGCCACATTCCAATGATCAGGCGGGCTTGCCGAGGCATCATTCCACGACCGGCAGTTGATACGGCGTCAATACGCCCTCTGCTCTGGTCCCCAGATCAGCAGTGGTAACATTTCTTAGCAGCTTCGTCAGAGCCCCATCTAGAAGCCTGGTGGAAACACAAGACACGCCATGCAACAGTCCACGATGCAGCACACAGCGTGACGCTGAGCAGAGGCGCCAGGGACCCTGCAAGGCGCACAAGAGCGAATCCCAGACCTCGTCAAGATTCAATTTCCAACAATGTACGACGAGGGCACAGCAGATCGGAGATTTCTCAGGACGTCACAAATGCCAGTCGCTCGACCTCAGGTCGCTTATCCCACGATTGACAGTTCACTAAGCACAGATTTCATTCCACGCGTGTGACGAAAAGGAAGAGAAACATGCATGGGGCGGCTTCACCCTTTTCACTCTAGCATGTCTTGCATGGATCTTGATTGCATCTTTTTTTTTCTCGAGACATTTTGATACACCTGTCGCACACGCCCCTCCAAGGACGTGTCTCCTCTTCTGCTCTAGCGCCGACGCCAGCTTTTGCCCATTGCTGTCTCGCAGGTGTGAGTGCGCGTTTTGGTGCATCTAGCCCGGATCTCGCTCCCGCAGCATCGAGCGCAAATCTTTTGCCCGCACATGGCCCCCCCTGGTCTGTGTCAGCGCCCGAAACTGTGCAAGGTGCGTGCTGAGACAGCGAGAGCCTGATGCTGATCGGAGCCATCAGACGCCATGGAAATCCGGCAGCACGTTTACTTGTCTTGCATTACGCCTGGATGAGTGGAAATTTCGGCATAATCACGAAAAAGTGCAGCAGTTACTGGGTCCGGTCGGAGCCGCGTCGGCTCAACCGACACCTGAACAAGCGCAGGCCATCATCCGTCGACAGTGTTGGAGTATATCCTGGCGTCTGTGGCGGGCCGGCAATTCTTGCATCGTAATACAACGGCGATGAGAAAGTATCTTTGCAGCTCAATCTAGCCACGAGAATTTAGTGTGAGAGCGAGCCGGTCAGCGAGGCGGCGCAGAAATTCAAGTCTAGCAGCATTGTAAAGTTCAACCACACAGCAGGTTGTCATCACATCTGCATGACTCCATCTACATGATCCAGGCTCTCTTTGGTGGGCCAGAAATGTATGCTGTCTCGAACAGTATCCGTTGCGGTTTGCTTTTCTTCTTCCTATCCCGACAGCTCGACAACCTGTGCCATTGACAACGGAACATTGCCGATGCAACGTACGACTGCCCCGGTATACTCGCCCACATTCCATGATTGGCTCAGCCTGCCACTGGCTGCCAGCGGTCAGCAGATGCAGCCAGCAGTGTCTCAAAGCCCATCGTCGCCCAGCCAGTTCGTCGATGCCTGGATAAAACGCGCATGCGCGGGAACTCTTTCGCGTCCCAATGCAGCAACGTGCGAGTAATGCGAATCACTACTTACGCGGAAGAACTGGCCATCTCTGTCCGCTATAGGCACACCGTCAACATTTGCACACTCGCACTGGGCCAAACCGCCTGCTTCTTTTTCTGTCTCTATCTCTCCCCCCAACACTGCCTTGGTCGGAAACTGTCCTGGGCGGGCCTGCGAAACAAATGCAACAACGGCGGTCTGGGTTCTGCAGACTTTTGTTGGTCTGCCTTGCGTCACATTCACAGCACGGCTGACGGGCAAGACGGGGGCCGGCAAGCACAGCACCAATAGACGGGCATATTATCAACAAGAAGAAAAATACGACCATATTGATACTAGCATTGCAGATACGCTGCTGCGACAGCTTAGGTTATGGGTTGCCTTGAGCGCTCCGTCATGCTCGGATTGGCCAAGCCTGTCTGAATCCTGCGGTGACGGGCGGTGGTCAAGGTGTCATCACAGGGGAGCAATTGACGGGGCTCGCTGGAGCGTTGCACCGATGCAATGACCTTGCCCAGCCTGCCAGCCATTGGGAACGAAGGGTCTGATAAGATTATCAACAGCTGCCGATGCGACGCTCGGAAACACACCCATGCAAGTACAACTCATTTCGGCCTGCCAAAGTAGGCACACGCCGGCGCAGGATTGGGACGGGGTGGCCATGACTGCCGGCAATCTCAAGCTCACAGGCAACTTGTCGCGGGCTGGCATTGGCATCGCGGCGGGAGGGGCGTGATGACAGAGTCGCGATGTAACGCATTCAAGGTTGCAGCGAGGGTTCGTCTGCCACTTGCGGCGATTGGCTGCCCGCGCCTCGGGGGCCTCGAGGGGGTGCGGCGATGTTTGTGCAATCCCAACTAAGTTGGTGTCTGAGCATAGCCTTGTTTTCGACATACTCCCAGTTGCCGTTGCATTGAAAACTGCACTGCAAAGATTGCCGGGCATGATTTTCCGACCACCTCTCCGTGTGCTTTTCCCAGTACGTATAGTTACCGGCGCTGCGGAGCGTGGTTCACCGGCAGGCAAAATGACCCAGAAATCAGGGTTGCATTGAGAACCCAGATAATGCAGACTAGTCGATTAGCTGCTGACCATTCCCTTGGGGTTTTTTTCCTCTTCGGATCAAGGGCGTGTTTTGGAACTTTCTCTAGTGTCGCCGTCATTGAACGCCACGCCCACGATGATCCAGATAGCGCGCACCGCGACGGCGGCGGGCGACGATGCTAGCCCCAGCAACCTAGGCTCTGCTGGGTGTACAGATAAATGGGCCCTTGTTAGCTCTTCGTATCGCTCTTGCCCAACTTGGGTAAAGAGATGACGCGCCCTAGATGGGGGTCAATCCTACACGAGCTTCTGGGATGGTTGAATCGTGCCTTGTGTCCGAGCCAAGCTGGTGGGTTTCGTTGAACGAATAACGCACATGTACAGACACGCCCTCCCCCCCGCCCCGCTAGCGAGCCGCAGCCATGATTTGATGCACTACGCGGGATTCATGTCTCCAGTCAATTCATACGATGTGGATGGATGCTACGCTGCCGCGGTGGTGTGCTGTCCAAGTACTTGAAGAATCGAAAAGGAGGGCTGCTGTGCATCGCGTCTTGGCCATCGACGCGTTTCGATGTCGAAGAAGAACCGAGGTGAGCTTTGTGGCGCGGATGCGGTGCTAGCGGGATCGTCTCAGGTCTAGAAGCGGTAATTACGTGCGATTCCAGGCACCGACCATCCCGCTCCTGTTCACGCAGAGAGAGAGAGAGACAGATTGGCGGTCGAGGACGGTTCGGCATTTGCAACAAGGGCCCGTCTGTCCGTCCCCCAACGAGGTCCGGAGAAACGATTGACAAGTCATTTGCTGGACATGGGTATATCTTGCTTTCAGCCAGACAAAATACCTGTACATGCACACGCCCTCTTTTGGCCAGCTGAGCCTTGCGAAGATGTCAGCGCTAATCTGGCCCGGTCATTAATATCGTTTTAGGGGCCATGGGCCGACGAGCAAGAGACGAAGAAAGATTCCACAAATGGAAGAAAGGCTCCTTCCATGGAAGGAATTAGCTTGACCGCTTTTCTTGGCACGACTGATCTATCAGTCCGAGGACCTGCCTCCCCTCCCCACAGTCATTCGACGATGGATGTGGATGTAGGCTAGAATGACAAGAACGCTTGGAGAGAAGATGTCGTAGTATACTAAATCGATGGCTTTCGGTGGATAAGATATGGCGAAACCGAAACCGGTGGTGCCAAATATTGGAAGAAAAAAATAGACGTCTACTATATATCCACATTGGGGACTAGAGACCCGTTGCATCTACAGAGGGCTTTTTGGCTCGCGTGATGTTTCCTCCTTGTGGATACAGGCAGTCGAGACGAGGCATGTAAAACTTGACCTGCACGATTCGTACTTGGTCTCCCTCCCGATAACCAAACTCACGATATGGTCTTGGGACGGCAGCTGTTGCAAGATGCCTGCCGGAGAAGAATATGTATGTTGCAGTGGTTACTATGACCGAATATTTGGGGGCGGGGGCCAACGAGGGCTTGCACAATCCCGTCGAAACCCGGGGCCTAGTTTTGAAAAGAGGCAGGTTGTTTCTAGCCTGGCCTTTTCTCTCAGGCCATGGCTCGTTTTGGTTATTTTGCCCGAGTCCGGCGGCGCCCACATTCTCTCTCTCTCTTTTTTTTTTAGACAACTATGCCCTCTATCGGAAAGAGTCATTCATCATTCGGCGTACGTTTGTTGAATCGCGTCTTCTATATTTACATGGTTCGATCTGGACGACCGAATTTTGAGCCTCACGCCCCCCGTGGAGACAAGATCCATGACAAGGGAGTTGCACTTTTTTTCTTTCCTCTCGTACCAGTATGAGGAGCAGCGTCGAATGCCGGCGCCTTCGTCGGACCGCGAGTAATGGCACCTGCCACATGGCAATTTGTGGATTTTGCTGCCGTGTGTCCTCTTTTTTCTTCTTCAAGAATTGCTTTCTTGGCTTTTTTATGCTACCGATTCATGGATCTGGATAAAAAAAAAAGACGCTTTGACCAGGCTCTAGAAGCCTTCTTCTCCATCCCATTCCGTTCCGCGGCACCACCCACTCCATCGTGGCGAGTCAGTCGTCTCATGCTTCTAGTCTCTTTCTTTTTGCTTATTTTATTACCAATAGCGCGTTGTAGCCGTGGAGAATCGTGGCGCTCCGGAAACGTGTGGAGCCCGATTTGGCGCCGGATAGGGCAGATGGCCTTACGAACTCTTATGTAATAGGAACCTGGAAGCAGAGAGGTGTTGTAATGGCAAAGACTAAATGTATTCTCTCATCTGGCTGGGTGAGAAGCAGTACCTACTGCGGGAAATAGCAAGGCCGGTAGAAGCGTGCCCGGGATTGCAAAACGAAGTATCCAATGTGACAAAGTTGGTACGCCGTCGCGATGGTGCTCGTGAGAAGCAGACCTAACTGGTGATTATCGACATTTAACATTCTGAAAAAGTTCCAAGTGTAGCTTTAGATATATTTCCTGATTAGTGGGCTGTATCTGCGCTTTAATACAAGTAAACCAGATCGACACGGTCAAATGTGCCGGCATCATGACTCTAGGGTAGGTAGCAACGCGGTGAGTCTGGCTATTGCCTGCGGTGTCTGGGCCGACTACGGACAGACACCTTGACAGGACATGGACTGATGGGCTGGGAGAAAACATCATGTCTTTCATAAATCGTATTCTACAATTACAACCAAGGCGGATATACCGCAGAGGACTGGTCGCTCTATTGCTGCTGGAATCTCCCGAGTTCCGG
The DNA here is from genome assembly GCA_030783385.1 of Akanthomyces dipterigenus. NCBI lineage: Eukaryota > Fungi > Ascomycota > Sordariomycetes > Hypocreales > Cordycipitaceae > Akanthomyces > Akanthomyces dipterigenus. Next base: position 5,132 of record JARJRE010000811.1, on the reverse strand, counting down.
ATGGGCAAAACAAAATCCTGTTTATGGCATGATATTGGACGCGCTAGCATGCCATTATGGAATCATATGGTAATGCTATATATAGGCAGACATCAAATTTGACCCTAGTCAGAGCTCAATGAAAACTGCAAACGGCCCCGACATCGACGACCAAGGTCCTGTTGGCGTTGTTGTGCGAGGGCTACACCGGGGACTACAACTCGCTGGGAAGCAAAAGGAGGAACAAGCAGTCAGGATAAGGGAGCAAAAAGATGGGCTGAACACGTCTCAAAGGAGAGTTTACTTGTAGGGCAGTCCGCCAGCATTGCCAGGCTGGGCCAGCTGGCACTGCATGGCTGCCGCTGCACCGTGCCCGCCCTGTCTGTTCACGCGTCTATTTTCTACATGCAAAGAACGGTACAGAACTCGGGAAAAAAAATTCAACTACAACACTGGGATAAACATTAGTTCTGCTCCGCTTGTCAGTGTATACTGGACCCTGCCACGGTGCAAATGGCGCGCCGTCGGCTGGTCGGCAGGCCGCACCTCGTGGCTCGGCGCAAGCCGACCTGTCCACACCGGCTAAATCGTTCGTTTTGGATAAACCATCTGATGCGGAAAGTGCTCACGAGTCGTGCAGTGGTGCGAATGCTCGAGCACAAAGCCTCGAGCTGTAAGATCCCGAATCCCACCCATTGGCGGCCAGCAGGACTCGCAGGAGCCAAGCCGCGTGACCACCTCTGGCGACACAAACTCGAAACAGGGAAGAAAGGTAGCAGCAGAGACTGTAGAAAGGAAGCTGCATGTTTGGATACTTGCAGAACTGGCGAGGAAGGGACGGGTGTTAAGCAGGGAAAGGGACGGGGGTTAAGCGAGGAAGTTGCGGGTATAAAGCAAACGGCCATCTGCTTCTGGCCCCAGACAAACCGCTCTTCTTCACAGTCTCTACTCAACGCCACATCATTTTATCTGTCCATCAATAACAAAGATCAATCTTTCAATACATCAATATGCGTCTCTCTGTCATTGCATGCTTCCTTTTTGCCGCCGTCGGGTGAGTCTTGTTTGCCGTGCTCGCTGCAGTTGCTGGACTGTCAAACTTTGGATTCCTCGGAATGCTAACTCGTCTTTGCAGTGTGTCGGCACAATTGTATGTGACGCCCCAGAATATTGATTCGTCGGCGTACCGTGAAAAGGGGCATAGAGAAGGAGGCGGAGGACGAAAGCCTTGTGTCTCAAGTGTGTCGTACTGATGGTTCTCTAGGTTGTGCGCGTGCGAAGCTGGCAAAAAAGCCACGACTAGATGCTGCGATGGCACAATGGAACAATCGATTGTGAGCAGTCTGACGAAGTCGATCCCGAAGAATATGACAACTAACCTTTTGTCGGCTGCGTGAAGTGCATACTGCAGGATAGTATAGAAGACCGAGACGAATTCCGAGACTGTTGCCCAAAGGGCAAGAGCGTTTGCTCGTGAAATTCTATAAATGTAGTACGCCGGGTTCCTAGCTCTTTTCAATAATAGTCTCTAGAGGAAAAAAAGTAATATTTTCATAACAAACTGTGCATCGTAATGTGACAGCGGATCAGTTAGGCCTTGGGTCTAGTTTGCCAAGACCCTCGGTATGTTGTGCCGGGGCTACATTTCTGGACAGCTAAGAAACGCCTTGATTTTCTTGGGAAATGCTCTTTCGTGCAAGGGATGTAATCAGAAAGCGCGGGAAGGGAAAGGGGCGGAGATGTACGGACAATTAAGCCAAACAAAAGAGCGATGCTGCTGCTGCTGTCAAGCGTTGGCGTTGGCGTTGGCAGGCTCCCTGGTTGCTCCAGGGTCATTGCCATGAAGCGAGCGTACAGTTATGTGGATTTAGGACGGCCTCGCGCGGTCTTGATCTGCTTGAGAGATGTGTGGGCGATGACTTGTCTTGAATACCTAGGTTGGCGTGTGGCTTGCACTAGACTGGCAGCTGGGGGAAGCACAATGGTGCAGCAATGCGACACCGTGCCTGGAGCGTACGTGATCAGCACACACCATCCGAGCGAGCTACACCGTAACTTTGGGCCTGCATACGTCGTGATTGGGAAATGCAGGTTGGGTAGCGAGAATGGCATTTTTGGGTGTTGAAGGGCAATGGCATGTCCAACGGCCTCGGGGAGAAACGGTCCGTTTGCTGCGCGGGGTGTTCATCCGTCGAGGATGGGCAGACATGCCTTGCTTGGCTTGAGCTCTATAACATAGTTGGTGGCAGAAGAAGACAGTCTCAACCTCGAGCCGGGAAGATGTACATGGCTGGGTGGGAATGGCAAGTGGCCTTGCACATGGCAAAGTGACTGGCCGGGCGGTCGGGATGGCATGGCAGCGGGCAGCTATTGCAACAACGGGTTGGACAGGTGGAGGAGCATGGCAGCCGACAGTAATAAGGCGGTGCGCCAAATCGGATGGCGGGGTAAATCCTGAGGTATCCAGGCACTGTCAAGTGGCCTGACAGCTGGGCAGAAATGCGTGATGGAAATGCGCTCTCGGAGCAACGGAAATGCGGCCAGGCTATGCTCCCAGTATGAGATGCTTGGACATGTTTTTGTATGCTCAACTTGTTTTATCGTGCAAGCTGGGTGAGAGGCATCAAAGCAATGTACTTGTATCTGGGCTTTACCCCGCAGTGTCAACTTCGACCACCTGCTGTCAGTCAGTTGACAAATGCACTGCAAATAGCCAGGCCGCCACTGACTCCGGCGCTAATTTAGGCACCTCACCTGTCTGCTGCCACTGTTGAGAGCAGTGATGCCCTACCAAAGCCGACCCACACGCCACCACCACCAAGGTAAAAGGTATTTCCCATTTGACTGACGATGCTATTTATCCCCGTGCCCGTGATTTCTCATCTTTTCATACACTACCACCTCTCCATATAATATTTGCTCTTTGTCTTGTCCAAAGGGAATCCCATAGCCACGGTCACTATCCGTTGCTGCCACCTCACCACCATCTCCCCGAGCATCAGAATATTCCACATGTGCCGCGCACCTACGATACTATCGCCACACACCAGCTCCAACAGATAGCGTCTGAGCCCCCCCACACGAGCAGCCCACGATCCACGAAAATAACCTTCAGCGACGTCATACCCCTGGTCCTCCAAGCGCGAGCTTTTCCTCATAATCACCTCTGCATAGTCCTGCATACCAGCAGCAGCTGCAGGCGCAGAGCATACGCCATCTCGGAGCCCGCTACGCTTGCGCAGAATCTACTTCCCCGCGCCCGCCATCATGAACCACGCCAGAGTCAAGGCCCTCAAGGGCAACAAGACCGTATCCCGCAAGGCTGTCAAGTCTGGTCGTGCCTCGGGTGCCGTCACGCCGCAGGGCTCCTCCGGTTCCCCCATGACGTCCCTACTGACCTCGCCCACGCACTCGGTCTCCCACAGCCGCCCGGCCTCCGACAGCGACTCGGATGGCAGCGACTTTGAGCTCGACGACATGATGTCGAGCATCCACTCGGCCGACTCCCTCGAGACGCCTGCAGACGACGGCGCCGCCGGCCCGTCCCTCGACACCGACGCCCTCATCACCGCTATCCAGGACCGCAAGCACAACAACACCGACCTTCGCGAGCAGTATTTGGACGCCTTCATCAGGTTCATGCGGACCCGCTACTCCGAGGACGCCCACCTCTGGCTCGACACAGCCGCCATGTCGCTGACCGATGCCTTTCTCAAGGGCGCCAACCGTGGTGACTCGCCCCGCGAGCGCCTGCTCAGCCTGCAAGCCTACTGCATCACCCTCGGCACCGTCGAGGACATGGAGGTCTACGACGGCGCCTCTAGAGCCCTGCGCCAGATTCTCCTTGACGATGACGACGACGGCTGTCGTGTTTGGGCGCTCTACGCTCTGGCCATGAGCGTTCTCTACGGTGGCGGCGTCGAGGAGGCCGCGCTCGAGACCATGGAGTATTTTGTCGACATTGTCCAGAGCGACGGCGAGAGCATTGAGGCCCACGACAACGCCGTCATCGTGTCCGCCGCCCTGCTCAGCTGGGGCTTTGTCGCCGCCCACGTCGACGACTATGCCGACTATGCCGACGCCGCCATTGACGCCTTTACCGACCAGCTCGACAGCGGCGATGTCGAGGTGCAGTCCAACACGGCCATGTGCATCGCCCTCATCTACGAGTCCTCCAAGGCCCACGAGACAGAGACGGGCAAGCCCTTTCAGCTGCAGTACGACCCCAAACGCCTCGTCGGCCGCATCTCGGAGCTCGCCAAGCTCAGCGCCAAGTCGGTATCGCGCCGGTCCCGCCGCGATTTGCGCGAGGCCCTCGTCAGCGTCGTCACCTCGCTCGAGCGCGGCGTCGGGCCCTACTACTCGACCGCCCTGTACATGCCGGAAAAGGACGAGCGCGTCCCGGCCGCGCAGCGCACGGAGGACGGCCGCGCCGAGTACGGCTACCGCTACAAGCTGCGCCTGCAGAACAAGGCCGCCAAGGTGGACACGTGGTCGCTCTACTTTCGCGTCGCCATGATGAAGCTGCTCTTCCGTGGTGGCCTCGACAAGCACATGTTTATCAACCCAGTCGTGTCCGAGTGTCTAGAGGATGCCAACTTTGCGCAAGAATACTCGGCGGAGGAGGCTAAAAAGGCGCGCAAGAAGAAGGAATGAAATCTTCTTTTACAAGTGGGGCTGATTGCTTGCTGTTGATACCTGGATCTTTTTTCTTTTTTCCTTTTCTTGGTTCAGAACTTTACTACATTTGCATCTTTTCTTTCCTTGGCTGAGTACCATAGAATATATAAACGAGGCGTTGTCATGGCGGGAAAAACTATTGCGTTCTTACTTGGATCTTATTTCTGAAACGCTTCTTGTTCTCGTCGAAGCTCCCATGATGTAGTGATACTAGAATAATAGATCAAGACCAGAAAAATACGAAGTGACATGTCTGCGTCGTGTCTCCAGACTTTGTGACAAGGGCGTTGAGCTCTTGACCAAGATTTGCGCAGAAAGCTCATTTAGTGACCAACCGTAAAGACACTAACATGCACTAAGCGAGTCATATAACAGACTTAACGTCATTTATAGGGAAAAAGAGTCATATAGCTTAATACTAATAATTCTAAGATATAAAGAACTATAATTAGCTTAATTATATAATATTAGCT
>JARJRE010000809.1:0-23746 GCA_030783385.1 Akanthomyces dipterigenus | reverse complement strand
ATACTTATATATCTCTTTATTTATAATATTCTTACTTACTTCTTTAACTAAAATGTCAGTGTCTTTGTGTAAAGTGGGCCTGCGCTCGGAATTACCTGTAGGCACTGTACATCGGGTACCTAAGTTGCGAAGCTAACTTAAGGTTGGTTTGTTTCAAGGTGTGTACGTCTGGTTACCCCGCTGTCGGAGCACACTTTCGAGAGCGCCCATCTAGGTGGTATTGAGTCACAGTAAGGATTAGTTCTTTCGACTTTGTCATCTGTTTGACTCAGCTTGAGTCCAACATTCGCAGCAATTCGAGCTGCTTACTTCTCAAAATCTTCATCTTCTCATCGAGTCATGGATCTCGTTAACCAGTAAGGAACACCTGGCACTTCGCTGGTCACCACCTCGTCGGCTTGCCCCGCGTCCTGCTGCTAACTTTTTCTCGCCAACAGCCTAGAAGGCCGGCTTTTGTTTGCAGTCCCAAAGAGTGAGGGCGACGCAGACAGACTTCGCAAACTCCTGGGCATGATACTAATACGTCTCAACAGAGGGCCGTCTCAATGCTGCCACGCTGAACCTTCTCGAAGGTGCCGACATTCAATTCCGCCGCGAAAATCGTCTCGACATTGCCCTCGTCAAGAATCTCCCCATTGCGCTGATATTTCTTCCCGCTGCCGATATCCCAGTTTTTGTCGGCCAGGGACGAGTCGACCTCGGTATAACTGGCTGGGATCAAGTAAAGGAGTATGCTGCCGGCGTGAAAACCCACACACCTGCCGCCGATAAAGGCGCCGGATGCGAGACGGTGATGGACTTGGGTTTCGGTGCTTGCAAGCTCCAGGTCCAAGTTCCCGATCGGGGCAAATACTCCTCTACCGAGGATCTAGTCGGCCTCACCATCGGCACCAGCTTCCCAAACCTTGCCACGAAACACTTCGCCAGGATCGAAGCTGGGCTTGACGCCGCGTCGGATGAGCAGCCTCCCGCGCAGCCATTACGCACCAACATCATTGAGCTCAGCGGCAGTGTTGAGGCTGCTTGCGCTCTTGGTGTCGCTGAGGGCATTGTCGATCTCGTTGGTGAGCTATATGCTATAACGCTGATGTCACAAAGAGGCCAAGGCTAATTCGGGGACAGAATCTGGAGAAACGATGCGCGCCGCTGGTCTGAAAGCAATCGATACTGTGGTCGAGTCCAGCGCTATCCTGATCAAGTCAACAAAACCATCCAACGCTGAGTTGGTCGAGCTTATTGCTTCACGAATTCGCGGTGTCATTACAGCGCAAAAGTTTGTGTTATGCCAGTACAACGTGGAACGCTCTAAACTTGTTGAAGCGACCAAGATCACCCCTGGCAAGCGTGCAGCCACCATTACCCAGCTTGATGCTGACGGTTGGGTGGCTGTTAGCTCTATGGTCGAGAAGAAGAAAATCGCTCTCGTTATGGATGAGTTGACTCGCGTGGGAGCACAGGATATTCTTGTTCTCGACATTCATAACACTAGGTAAAATTGAGTGTTCTTCGATTTAAATGATGTGGGTTGTTATGCAAGATATTGGAATGTATCTCGGACTTGTATGGGTTTGCAACTGCCTGTTTATCGTAAATGAAAAGTTGGTTGAGCCTAAATAGGGGGTCGGCAACCGGACTACCTGGAAAAAGCTGGATTTCCGTTGGCCTCTACAGTTATGTTATTTGTCGCTTATTTCAATGATGAATACTTTTTAGAAAAACCGACATCCATAATGGCAAGCAAGAAAGTTGACGGCTGGCAGCGCAGTTCTCATTCCTTGGCTTTTATAGGTGGCGCCTCAACTAAAATCGCAAGCACCTAAATACCTGTTACATAGCTGTACCGGATCGGGCGGTCAGTGGCTGATGACTCCATACCGGAAGAGTCGGACAAAGTTCTAGTGCAATCGCTAATAAACCTGCCCATGACTGAACAAATACTCCGCACTCATCGCTCGAGAAGCTGTTCTATCCCGCCATTATCAGCCTCCAATTCATCAATCTCGTGGGTTTCAAGTTGGCCTTATAACGTTGTCACGCTACAGGAGTGACGTCTCCTTCTTTTGGAGCTATGGCAACGGCGCTGTTACCACCGCGCTCCCCAGCCCATCGTGCTGAGCTGCCCGGGGATGTGGTCGAACCTTTTACATTGTACAAGGTACGCGTGCCGTCGGTCCTCCGTATCAACAATGCTTGAAATGCGCTATTCTCACAAATTGTCGGCATTTTCTAATCAGTGAGCCAACAGATAATCATGACGCCGATCAATTTCGTGTCGTTCCTAGTATCGCTCGTTCTTGTCGATGTCCACTATACACGACTGCGGATGCACACACACGCCGAGTCCCGTAGTAGATTGCCAAACTGGTTGCACGATCTTTTGTACTACAAACACCCGTACGAAAGTATGCGGCAGAAACCCAACGGCGTCCTAAAACCGTGGTACTACCACAGCAAGCAAAAAAAGCTAATGAGGATGGAAGCCGAGGACGCTTTCCGACTACGCAGCACCGTCCTCACGGGAGTCGCTGTGGTCGCGGCGGTAGGGACAACTGTTGCCCTCTATTTACTAAAGACCCTTGTATCAAGACTCCTGGGGGCGGCCTGCTTTGCCAATCGCAGCGCTAGCTTCCTCTGCTCAGACAACTAGCACTCATAATCCTTTCAGTTTCTGTCATCAGTCAAGTGCCGTTACGCAGCATATGCTGCAATATGACTGAGCTACAAAGCTAGCAAAAGATTCATTTTGAAATGGTATATGATGCTGTTTTGCGTGAATTTATTCTCTCTGTAACGAGAATAATGGAGGGGCTTCGAAGCAGTGGCCAATAACAAAATGTATTCCTATTCTCTGCACAATACCAAAGCGTGTCGTGGACCTGTTCACCCTCCAATAAGATCTTCGACCCTGAGCAAGGTACTCTCAAGCCCCTAGAGCCGGTAAAGGTGTTTTAAAATGTAAGAAGAAATGAATGCGCCGTCGCCGTTCTCTGTTCGGCCTGGCTAAGAGAAGTGCCTACTCTTTATAGGCAGCCAATTCTGTCTTCCACGCTGCTCCAGTATACCAATGGCCGAGGCTCGAGCAGGCCAAGTTCCGTCGCGAAGCTAGTTCGTTCTTGAACCAGGCCAACAATGGATGGCTGCCTATTGATGATGTTGTTGATGGTGACTGCGGCACTAAAGCCCATAAAGCTGGATGGCGGGGTGCTGCTGCGGGCATGGCTTTGTGAAGGAACAATGCGAGTAGCAGTACGGAAACTGCTCGGCACCTTGTTGTGTTGAAATCGTGATGCGGCCATTTTGACTTGTTTGGTATTATTTGACAAGCTTCGATGTTGGTAATGCCAGCGAGATATAATTGTTCGTGGGAAGGGTTGCTCTGTTTGAAATTTAAAACCGTAAGATGTGTGTCTTCCACTGCGAGAAGCGAGCGAGGCCCGGACGAGTAAATAAGGACAACAGCAATGTTCTCGTAGTTCGATATGGTAGCCCTTTCGCTGTTATGTATATAACAGTGGGTGTGATTTGGATCGATAGTCTGCTTGCTGGTATTATTGGCACAAAGGGCAGGGCAAGCAACTAATGGTCCGGTTATTACGCGCTCCCTTAAACGTCCAAGTGCGGTACTCTGTACAGTCTGATGTAAACTGGTATGAAATTGAAAGTCCAGACCAGATGTTCACAATTTTGACGTTGAATCGACGTTGAGGAAAGCTCTCAATTCCCGGACATGAAATGAATGGAACACTTACAGGAGTGAGGTGCAGTTGTTGTGATGGATGGTTAGTCAGAAACACGGGCTGACAGCCTATTTAAGCTGCGATACAACAAGCTATGCGCATGAACAAGGTCGCATCCTCCAGCCCAGGTACTCTAATAACGAAGATAAGGGCTGCTTGGAGCAAGCCTGCAGTTTTGTGGCATATCCGAAGCAGTTTCAGACATGCTGGATTTGCGACAGCCAGAATAGCGCGTCTCCAGCTCTGAAACCGACGCGGCGTCAGCTCCGCAAGATGGCAGGGCAGGAATTTTATGCAGCGCTGGCCAATGTCTTACCCTGACTTCTGCGCATTGCCCAAGAGACTATCTAGAAGGGCCACTATTGGAACTTTTTGCAGTGTTCACTATTCATACTGGTCTCATCCTGGTTTGTTACACGATTTTCAGGAGGCGGCCGGAATATGATATGGTTGCCACATCCCGCAGCCACAAGCCTATTGCTGGAAACACACGTCAATAGATCCATCCGTAATCACCAATAAATAATTCTGAGCGATTACCGATTCAGTATACATAGTGCAATCCTAGCCGTAGTCTGAAGGACAAATATTAAAGGCTGTGCTGGAATACCTTTGTGGTTGAGCCTGCAATCACAAAGCATCTGCCAGTCAAACGTGGCAGACGATCAGCCCAAATACTATGGAGCTTTAGTTGAGGTCTCCGTATCTATAAGCAGTCTTGTCTGAGCGACGGAGAGTCTTGCTTTTTCGAATGCTTTCGACCCAAACAGAATCATCCAACATGCCACGAGCCTGCGCAGGGCTCAAAGATCTGCCTCTGCGATCGGCCTCTGCATTAGAAGCATCGGAGGGGCTGAGTTGGAAGCTTGTCCGCACTGGGCTAGCTGGCGGTGAGATCCCTCCTCTCGACGTCCTGGGGTGGCTCAAGGGGTGCTGAGTGCCGGAGTCTCGTGGCGAAATCTCGCCTGCCCATACTGATGGCCTCTTCGGCATCTCCATACTGGTGTTGAGGCTGGGAAGGAGCGGTCTATTCATTTTATCGGAGGCACCAGCAGCCGTGTCCGCGATTGGCTCGTCACCGACCAAAATCTCAGGTACACTCAATTGAGGGACCATGGTCATGCGCGCTGAACGCTTCATATTCATGTGCTGTTTGAACCTCCTCGACCAGTATCTGAGATGTGAATTAGTTCAAGCCACAACTACGCAAACGTTTCCCCCTCATGGCACTTACAAGGTATCAAAGAATCCCAGAACAGTTCTTCGGCGGATTTCTTCATCTACGCGCTGCAGTCTAGCTCTTCGTCGGAGAAATTCGTCCAATCTATCAATGGTCAACAATGAAGTGCTTGATCCTAGGCGGGCTGAGGCACATTACTAACCTCAGACTCTTGCTATCATTGATGATTTTGTAGTGAGCAAGAATAAGTAGAACGTCTGAGAACGCGATGCCTCTATCAGGATCTGCCGCAACAAGAACTTCCTCAAAAAAAACGTTGAATGCTCGGCGCCTGGCTCGGATTCTCCCGACGTCGAGGTTCGACAACCTTTGATTAAGTCTGCCAAGATTGATATCGCTTCTGGTATTTGGGGCGACCATGAAGGAATGACGTGACATCCTCACATCGTCGCGCACGTCGTCAAGGATTTGGGAGACGGAGTCTTCCGGGTCGTAGATCCTCATTTGGAAAATGCCAGAGAGCTCACCAAGCAAACGGGGAAATTGGTCCTTTGTGATATACCCGGTGCCGGCAGGATCAACGCTTCTCCACGCTTCTTTGAAGCGGCGTATCTCGTCTCTGTCAACAACTGCCATGCCACTAGATCTTTGGTAGACATAGCTGAAACTCTCATAGATGAGAGAAACGAAAAGATTGACGAAGATGTACATGCTAATGATGTTCCACCCCACAAACAGTATTCTCGCCCAAGGCTTGCTTCCACAGTCACTGTCGAAGAACGTCGAGTCCTTCACGCAAAGGGGTGGCTCAACACCTGCGTAGTCTTCCATGATCTGATTCCAGCCTTCTCCCAAACTCATTCGAAATAATAAAATCAGGGCGTTGGGTACTGTGCGAAAATTCAGATCGCTCGTTTCTTGCCCACCAAATCGAGTTAAGCTAAAAGCTTGCGTCATTGCAATAGCGAATACCAGAAACAAAACAAGCCAGGTGGCCAGCAAATTGCTGATGACCGTCAGACTAGCCGCCGCGGTTTTGAAAAGCTGATCCAATGCGTCGTTTCGTGGGATGAGCAGGAGAATGATGGCCACCAAGAATATTTTATACAGCTGTTCGTAGGCCTCCCCGCGGGTATTGGCAATCAGAAGAGAAAGCGTGGCGACGAACGCCCCGGAAACCACTACCAAAGCATACAGGTCCCAAGAACTTTTCCTGAATCTGCTCCAGCCAAGCCCAGATATGCGAATTGCGATGTTGCTCATATATATCAAGATGAACAACAAAGATACATATTCTCGAGTTCGAGCCCACCATCGCGGCTCATTGTTGAACTCCGCAACGAGGAGGACGAGATGAAGAACAAGTACCACTGTGACCATTTGGTACCACTTGCCACGTTTCTCAATGGCTCTCTTGTGGCACCATCGCTTCCACTCTTTGCCCTTGTCATTATAGGAGCTTTTGGACGGAGATATTTGCCGGAGAAGTTTTCTCAGCTCGAGCCATGATCGCTGCTCTGCAGTAAGAAAGGCAACGCCTGTTTGTTCTGTATAATTGCGCATGAAAACGGAAATGAACAGCGTAAGGACAAAGACAGTGGCCATCAAGTTGAAAACAACAAAGAACATGGCATTGCCCTGCGCAGCAAGGTCCTGGGGCTGCGATCCTCTTCCTGTAATGGCTTGTGCAGCAAATGACACATCTGTCCATCCTTCTTGACTGACGATTTGATAAAGTGTAAAGAGAGATGACCCAAAATCATCGAACTTGAAATAGGAATTATCTGCCACGCGAGGCGCCAGCATCACCCAGTCATCCTTGAAAGGGGTACTTCCGTATTCGCCGAAGCATTGAGTCAGCAGCGTTATGCCGTCGCCGTCGTTGCATGATATCATTTTGCCGTTGAAAATGTTCAACCCGTATATCGCGAACGGAATAAGCAATGAAATCGAAACGAAAGCAGCCTACTCGGCATTAGTATAGGTATTCAGTCTCAATAAATTCCCGCCACTTACACCAAAGATTTTCCACCAGCCGAGAATTATGACCGCATGAAAGGTGTCCCGGGCGCTGTTGCTGACATTCAGAAGCCGTAAGGCTCTCAGTGCTTTGAAGGCTCCTACTGCTCGGGAAACTGCTCCGTCATTGATGAATAGTGTAACGATATTGATCCAAAGTGTCACCAACACCAGTGTATCCATGACTCCCCATAGGCTCCTTAGATACGCGTTTGGGGTCCAAAGCGCGCCGTCTGCAACTATTTTAACGGCCGCCTCCAGCGTGAACACTAGTACGAACGCCAAGTCTGTCCAAACAAACCAGTTGATGCTGTCCGCTTTGTGGCCCTCTCTGTATTCTCGCTGATAAAGTGGTGTTGTAACACATGCGATGACTACCATTGCCACAACGCAGGCATAGACAAATGCCGAGAGCGCATACCACGCAATTTTGTTTGGGTCAACTCCATCAACTCGTTCAAAGCCTCTGGCAGGACCTACAAGCATCTGACAAAATCGTCGGAATTTGCTGTTTGGTGGAAACAAATACAATGCCGTGTTGTAATTCGGATGTCTCGCGAGGTATTCTCTTTGAGCCTTGCGCCTCGCGGCTGCTGCAGACACAACCTGACGGGCCATCTGCCGCGGATCCAAAGTATCGTTCGGTCCCTCAAATTTAATGCTCGTGTAGAATGGATTCGGCTCTTGGTCTGTACATCTGGCTTTGAGGCGTTTCCAGAAGCCGACCAAGCCACAGTTGGAGCTCATTAAAAATGTTGGCGTGGACCTGCCGGCACCATTGTTTCCAGGAGAATCCTGCGGAGGCTCAGCATTTTCATCATCGAGAAAGTCGCGAACCACTGCATCCTTAAGAAGCATCTCCATCATGGCGGGACCGTAATCTAAAGGATCACGCCGCCGACGAGACTTGCCCAGATTGAATATGGATGACAGTGCAAGATTGCTCGCATTGTGGCCTAGTTCCTTGCGTTGTAAGAAAGCCTTGACCTGCTCAAGGCGCTTTTCATCCTCTGACACATCGAAGTTTTCTTGTATAACAGCAATGAACATGTTCACGAGAATGAAATACGATAGGGTGAACCAGCCAATGAGAAATGTAGCGCCAATCCAACCAGTCTTGTAGCCATGTGCGTAAGATGTTACCGAGTAGAGAATGTCGGTCCAGTTCTCACTAGACAATATCTGGTACATTCCCAGGAACGAGTTGTAGATGGTGAAAAAAGATATGCGATTGAGTTCGCCACCCTCTTTGAACACTGGGATCTCGCCTCGAAAAAGCTGTGACGCAAAGATTGAAACGAGGAATGTCATCAAGAAAACAAAGAGCATCAGGTTCGCAATGCCAGCCGCATTTCCGAGCACAAGTAAAATGAGAGTTCGTGTCATCGGCACCGCTAACACAATTCGGTAGGCTCGGACGATTTGGAAGACTGTAAGCCACGAGTACGCCATTGTGTGGCGAATTGGCGGAATGAGTATGACAGTAGTAGTAACTGATAAGACAAGGTCAAACAAATTCGCCCAGCTTCGATGAAAATTGCGCCAATTCGAAGCCAGTCGTGCTGCTATCTCGACATCCAAAAGCACAGTGACAGCAATTTCAGCGCCATTGATAAAGTTTTCGCGAGATACCGACATTCGAGCGCTTCGACAAGCTTGGCATATCAGTCCGAAGACAATAATAAGAGTGAAGAACAGTTTGCTCTTCTCGACAAGGTGTTGGAGTGTCGACTTCCGGATGCACCCGTCAAAATGTGGTTGGATAGACGGTTGGTGATCCGAAGTGAACGCGCTTCCTTTGCTCTCTTCTCTAATAACCTGAAAAGACGAGGTAATCACAGCAATGAGAAGATTGGTAAGCCAGAGTGTCATGATCATGATGCCAGCGCCGAAGTAAAGTGCAGCTTGCTGGTAATCGGACGCCATAGTCTGATACATGAGGTCCGAAAAGGTATTTGCACTCATGATAACAAACACGAGCTCCAAAGATTGCAAAATATTGTCGAAATTAACCGTACCATTGGACGGGTTGTCTTGTTCGAGACAAAGAGATCCGCGGGGGCAGATGAACCCCTTACCCTTCCCTGCGCCGGGAAGAAGCCCTTCCAAAGAATCCGGTTTTCCAAACTTGAGCCAGGGCATGGCAGCACCAGTATCGTTGTCCAGATAGCCCCCGCAGAGCTGATCGTCGTTCGTGAAGGCGGCAGATAAATTTGTCGGTTGGATTGGATCCAGCCAAATGCATTGGCGGCTAAGACTAGCCTTGAAGCTTTGAACGCCGATAATGGCAAACAAGAGCCAAAAGAAACACAAAAGGAAAGCAACGCGCACAAGTAACGGTGCGGCCTTTTTTAGACTGCGTAGTATGATTGCAGTACCATGCGTGAGCGAGAGCAATCGAAGAATGCGAAGACAGCTGAGCATCTTGAAAATATACAGGTGGTGCTGACTTTCTAAGCCAGTGATGCCTAATATGAAGGTTATCCAGAATGAAATGGCAGCAATTAGATCCAGTCTGTTGAAAGAATGTCGCAAGAATGCTCGCCGCGCAAGCTGGAAACGCATCTGAGCTTCCGTTGTTTCCGGCGCGCCGGGATGCCCATGCATAAACGTCGTAAAAGACCGAGCAATGGTTGGCTGACCAGGAGGTGCTTGGTGATAAGCTTTCACTGATCTATGGCGCTGGGGTTGGAAGAAGGTTCGGTATTGTTCTGAAATTATAGCACGAACGCCTTTCTTTCGATCGATGGTGCTGTATTCCGCGGCGTTCATGACTAGGCCAGACACCACTATACGTGCTCCTATCTCCAGAGTGAATACTATGAAGAGGGCTAACATTGCCCAATCCATTATCCTGCCGCCGAATCGCTTCGGCCGCCCATGACCCGGCGAAAAAACACTTGGTCCGGATTCAACAGCTAGCAGAATAGCTTGAAGAACAATCAATAACAAGATGATTGGCTCTGTGTATGGGCTCACCAGAACATCACACACTCGAAGTCGGATTTTGCTCTGAGGCGAGAAGAATCCAAGTGAGTGCCCCTTCAATGGATTGCCGGAGCTCCCTGGTGGCCTATGCGGCAAAACGGCAGCAAGTCTGTGGCTTGTCCCTTTCTCGCCTGCCGAGGCACCGGTCTGGGGCTGATACGAAGTATCAACGTGCATCAAATTCATACCGCCAGCAGTATGATCATAGACAGCCCCATCGGCCACGTGCGAGCTCCTTGCGGCTTGTAGTGATGCTCGTTGATTGACCGCCACTTCACTTTCTCCGCTGATATTGACCACTCTCTGGGACATGGCTCTTACAATCGAGCCAGCGCGGAGGAATGCTCCCGATGGAGATGTCGAGCGTGATATGGGAGCTTCGCCAGGAACAAGAGTCATGCCGTAAGCGCGGTTGCGGCTGCTGGCAAGACTTGGCGCGTTTCGATCGGATGCTCGTAGTGTTTGTCTCCCTCTTGTTGAGCTGTCATTTGCCAGGTCAGATAAACGATTCAGACTGTCAACTGGCATCGGCTCGGTTCGTTCATGCGCAGAGGCTCCAGAAATGGGTTGTATCTGGGAGGTCAACGGAACATTATCAGACTCCGCATATCCTTGGTATTGCGTCTCGTCCTGGTAGGCGGGCGTTGTATAGAAAGGATTCTCGGAGGAAAAGTAGACGTCGTGCTGCTCAGGGGAATTGTGCAATTCAAAAGGCAGCGCCATTTGCAATGCTGAGTAGTCTATGGGGGACTCAGGTCTCGCGTTAAGTCCCATCGTCGAAGGTCTTAGAGGGTCCCAACTCCTTGTGGCATCGGTAGCATCAGAGCTCGATTGTCGGGAAGTCGTGTTGCCAGTCGTCGCTTGTTGAACGGCTTCCAGGTGCTGAGAACGATTTTCTACGCTCTCGTCGTTTGGCTGTATATTCTGAAGTGGTATTGAGTTGCGCAAGCGCTGCTGGCCAGAGTTGCTGCCGTGTGTGGCCATGATAATCTGCCTTCAAGCGGCTATTCGAGATGTCTTGCGCTCAGAAATATCATGACAAAATAGCACCGTCAGAACTTATGACTATGAGATTGAGCATTTCGAGATGTAGACAAATATTAATTCAGAAATGCTACCATGCAGAGGCTCTTGTTGTAACAAAGCATTACGTTGTGGGAACACATTTCAAACACATAAGATCTGGCAGGGGGATTATCAGGTTCCGGGACAGGAAACAGCACACACTGTGACGGTACGGGCCATAGGGTAAGCAAGTCTGCCTTCCAGTTTGTAGTGATACAGTGCTAATATGGGCAGTCAGCCGCGTTCGCTCCCCACGACAGGAGTACCCCTGTGGCTTAGGGTTCCACTTTATTTGTGAGACAAGGCTCTGGAGAGCTTCCATGCCACGAGCTTTGCGCCTCGCCATCCTGACCGCGTCGGGATAACTAGATGCTGCAGGAAACGACAAATTTGTCACTTTATGCCACCAAAAAATAAAGCTGTTATAGACATGGATGGCGGATCGGCCAATGCAATTCCGCCACTACTACAACGCATTCGAAGCATGTGGGAGTTTGCCAATCTATGCCAGTGGATATACATATTCGGCAAGGCTGCCAAAATCGACGACACGCTGGAAATCGAGGTAAGGGCGGTGTACTTCGCAGCCGTTTGTTGGCATCGATTAATTATATTGTAATCCAGGACATCGAAACCGAATGCCTCAAAACTTCGTCGACCGTTCTCTCTGATATCGCGCTAGCGCTTCTCAAACTTGTGTCCTCACGTCGTGATCTAACGTGAGTAGCGCGCTGTGGCCGTTCATTTCACGGTGCAAGTTTTCTGATCTAGCTCTCCCAGTCGCGAGACACTCGACGAGCAGCTTCGCAAACAATACGTCATCAAGTTACCCGAAGAAAATCCCCTAGGCAATAGTGCAACTGTGTTGCGCAGTTTTTGCGATCTTGACACACCGACTAAAGTACTTATACGACCCTACCGACCTGCATGATATCGGCACTGACATCTTCACTCAGGTAACCGTTCTTCAACAGCTGACGCAATGGATCATGAGCCAGCCTGAGCGATTGCGAGAGAAAATGGAAAAAGCTGACGGCATTGATCAAACCAGCTGGGTAAGTGACTTTCTTTTTACTTCACGATAATCTGCCTAGCTTACATGGACCTGCAGAGAATAGAGCCATATGGATGGGACGCTCATGATCGCACGTACTACGTGCTGGACGATAACCGAGTCTATCGCTTAACCGAAGCTCCAGAGCCATTTACCCAGAAGCCGAGCAGTAAAAAGACTTGTGGCACCAGCCGGCGATCTGGTAGACGTCGACATACTTCACACAGATCTATAACCAAAAATTGCGGCCCAACCGAACTCCTGGACCTCTCAAGCCCACAAGCAAGCCGTAATCTCGGTGGCATGACTTGGGAGTGTGTGGCCGTCTCGCTAGACGATGTACGCTGCTTGATTGACAGTTTCCGAAAAACCCGAGATGCGAACGAGAAAATATTACTAAGTCAGCTCGATGTACACTTGCTGCCAATATTGGAAAAGCAGGAAGAGTCGAGGAAGAGAAAGGAGGCACAGCATCAGCGTGAGCTCTTAAGTCTTGCCAAGATGGCGAACGCGAAACGCTCCAGTCGCATCGCTGGGAAAATTGAGCAATACAAGGAAGAGGAGAAGGCGAGAGACCAACGAGTGAGGGCACAAAGGCAACTCGAGAGTCAAGAGTATGAAAAACAAAACCAATTGAAATTAGAGCAGGAGCGGGACTTCAGGCTATTTTCGAGGGAGAAGAGACTGAAAGAAAGGGCGGCGAGACGCCTCTTGCACGAAGAAGAATTAGCCCAGCTGTCTGAGGGCCATAACTATGCTTCCGATGGGCGAGTTCGAATTTCAGACCGGCAGCTGCAATCTGAAATCGATCGCAATAAACAGGCGCTCGAGGCATTGGAGGAGGAAGAGAAAGATTGGATTTTCGACTGTGTATGCGGCTTATATGGGCAAGTCGACGATGGTGCCCACAGCGTTGCTTGCGAAAGATGTAGTGTTTGGCAGCATAGCAGCTGCATTGGAATCGAGGAATCTGAAGCCGACCTCACAGATTTTCACTTCGTTTGCGGAAGTTGCACTCGCCAAACAGGGGACACAGGCACTTCTCGCAAGACTGTTATCAAATCAAAAGTCAAGAGCTCCCAGCAATTGATGGATCATCCAACTGATGGCGAAGCCTCGCAGGCCAAATCGACGCCGACGCAGGAACTCGCAGATCTAAACACTTCGATGCCTATGTCCGAGGCCTTCACCGGCTCAGCTGGCAATCACTCGGGAACAATACGGTCTTACACGAGCTCGAAACCGAACCCTGGGGCCGATGCCAGGCCAATCTACGACAACAACGGTACTGGAAGATTGGTTCTCGAAACCAAGCCGAGATCGGTCATTGGAACGAGCGAAGCGCCCAGAAACGGGTCGCAGACGCCCAACCAACATTCAGTTCAGAACAGAGTGTAGCTGATTCTGCTCCCGTGGCCGCCAGATCTGCTTTACAACTTGCTAGGAAGTCCACGCTACAGATAGCTCCGATAATTAGCAGAGTACTTAGCTCCCGGATCGCGTCATTTCTACCGGCTTACCACCCTATTAGCGCATACGAATCATTCGACGATAGCCAAGCACGTTGACAGAAATAGGCCGCAGTACTCAGGTGCAGCCAGGCTTTCTTCCCATCAAGCTCTCAATGTGTCGACTAACGACGCGTGACAGTGAAGCAAAGCTGGCCACAGCATGTGGCAAGACCACGCGCTCATTAAAAACATGTAGCTACACTTCGAGTCAGGGACAGAGAACGATTCAGCTCTTGTTAATACTTCTGCACTTCTATCGCCACTTCGTGTGAGCGAGCGGGGACTTGCCGGGCCACGATCAAAATCAGCAGATACAAGAGCGGACATGCCTGACGGCCTTGATTCCAAATAAATCATCATTTCCACACTATGTTAGTGAGCCAAAAGTTTCACGAATCCGGTTGTTTCATGTTTTACAGATCTATTGAGATTTCCCCGGCACATGCATTGCTGTTGACGGTTCTAATGGATCCATGGCGTGCAAGAACCCCTTGACTAATTGATCGAAACTTCGCAGACTTTCAAACATACCAAGATCCCATAAACAAGAGCGCATATGTACAATTCATGGGCATATTTGCTTCGCAGGGGCTTCTACCGCTAAGTTAGTATTGCCAACACCCGACGAATTCAGATGGAATAGTGCGCTGTGACGGAGCTGCGACAAGTGCACGAACACCGAAAGCAAACTAGATGACACGCCGAGCAATTAGCCGGGGTAAAAGCAGGATCGTGGGAAAGCTCGCCTGCTATTCTATCGTCCGAATTTGTCATGTTAGAACAGACTAAGCTGCGCTTCAACCACTCTGCTTTGAACTGTTATTTTTAGTTGATCGTTGGTAGCAACCACGTGGGGAGCGGGACAATAAACAATGAAGTTAGAATTTGAATGGCTCAACCTCGTGTATTTGCCCAACCAGCGTCGTTGTCATTTCCGTCACCTTGGTTGTCATGTTTCCCACGGTTCGTTGTCGAACCCGTTGCGGGCGCAGTTGACTGGTCCGTGGCACCCCCAGCATTTGTAACCAAAGAAGCATAGCCGCAAAGCGGCAGATGCACTATTTCTGAGGCATTGAGCGGTCCACTCTTGAATCATACTTAGATTTCATAGCTCGAAATGAGGTCCTTTTGGTGGCGACGAAAAAGAGCGAGGGGTCGTGCGTGCCGGTCCAACGGTTTGCATCCTTGTAGCAAGTGGGAGCAACGACCGTTTGAGCCATGCACCAAATATCCTTCAACCACTTCAAAAGGGACTGTTTCCCTTCTAGTCCGGCTTTTAGTTCACAACGTCAACAGTAACGACCGCATATGGCAGCATCTCTCAATTTCGTGATCGCTCATGCCCGCAATACTACGTGCAGCTCTATTGTCACTCGGCTAGCTCGGGCTAATACCACATAACTGTTGACGAAATACACTTCCTACGAAGATCACTCATTTGAACGCCATCTCTCCCGTTGAGTCCGCCTACTTAGGACTCGCTCCGCACTCAGGGCTTGCGTCTAGAGCAGATTTGACAGACTTTCAAAACATGGGTCCCAGTCCCAGCTCAAGACAGTCTGCTTTGCCCATGAAGACAAGGGAGATACCTTCTTACGCATCTAATCATATTCTTCGCGCTTCTCAGCCTGTGGGTGTAGGTCGTCACTACAGTTGCCAAGCGAGTGTCGGTGTTAACTCCATACTTCAGCATATCAATCCCTTCGTCCACCCAGCAGAAGTCTCTCGGCAGGTAAGTACCTTGTTCTCGGGTGAGCCACTTTCAGCGTCGTTAATTTGTCTTGATTAGGCATTGGCTGGCGAATCTTTAGGGCCCCTTTCGCTTGATACTGGCAATGCCATGCCGAGAACTCCACATCGTCCCATCAGAGATGCAGGAGGTAACAGGAGCCAGAGCAAAGAGTGCAGAACCGAGAAGCGAAATGCGAAAGCTCCAGCGTCTACCAGTCTCACGAAGGCGCTTTCGGATATTGCACAAGATATGCCCAATATTGGCGTTACCGATGTCGCGACCTTTGCGAACCGTTCGGTTGAGGTCCGACAGATGGAGGCCAAAACGGCTGGGAAGGTGAAGCGACCGCTTAATGCATTCATGCTTTATCGGAAAGCCTACCAAGATGTTGCCAAAACTCAGTGCAGTCGCAATAACCATCAGCAGGTCTCGACTGTATGTGGAAGCTCTTGGAACGGTTGGGAGCCTCCCAGTGTCATCGCTCAATTTAAGCAGCTGGCTTTAATCGAGAAGCAAATGCACGAGGGAGCCTTCCCAACCTATAAGTACGATCCGGGACAGGCGAAGAAGCCGAAGGACACCATTGACCAGGATTCCAGAGCATGCGACGTGAGTGATGGTGAGTCAAGCTATCGCCCAAGACGGAGCGGCAGGCAGCGAGCTGCTCGAGGCACCTCTCGAGCGAGGCAGTCGTTCGCCTTAGAGGTGCCTGATCAATATCACGGTGTGCAGGGGCAACAGTCTCAGCTCCCAAGTGGTCCATGGTCACAGTACCAGGGCCTTCACTTTCCGGAGTGGTACACACATGGCAGCCTTTCGGCGGAAGGCACTCATTTTACACCACGAGGGACTGGGCAGAGAGCTGACGACCCGGGAGCCGGTCTCTCGCACGGCTGTGACTCTTCTGATCTACCCTTTCAGCCTTATTCGACTTTCATTGATCCGTGTCTAGATCCTTGCCTCCGGGCGGATGTGCCAGGTTCCCATTATGGCCAGTTCTTGAGTGCCAATCACGACATGCTACAGGATTGGATGCAGGTCGGGGGTGCTCAAACTACATCCACGTCGCTTGTACCCGACTTGGACATCACTGGTGCGCACACTGCCTATTTGCAGGGGACAGATGATGACTGGCAGGTCGAGCAGCTCGAGGATGGAAGTCATTTCAGCGACTGGATGACCCAGGCAGGAGCTGGTAAGCAACACTAGATGGGCTACCTACCCCAAGTAGCTGGGCTTGCCCAGGCTCGGGCTTGTGTGGGGCGTTGCGGCACATTGCCAGCGTATGGTTGGGCCATACTATTGTTTGTCCTGGGGCGTTTTGGTTTGCTTTTATTGTTACTATTAATGTATGCATTTTGTTCTTTTACACTTTATGGGTCGCAATTTCGGGCACATGAGTACTGTCCTACTTTAATTTCGTGATGGCTGATAATAATCGGGCTTTGGCGGCTCGATAGGTTTGGTGCTCCAGTCAGCTGGTGACAGTTATGATTACCGCCGCAAAGGCCGGCTGTTTTTCCGGGTGGCAAATATCCATGACGTGCAACAATTGGCAAAGCACCACCCACTGTCCTCACATCCTCGAGACGGAGAGGCGAGGGTGCGTCGCATCCACTGCTGTGACAGCGACACCACCGCATTGTCACGGGAAACCCATGGTGAGGATGTAACGCGCAAGGAGCGAATATAAGCAGCAGTTGGATTCCTGGTTAATGCTCGCACTGAGATCAATGCCTAGTCTTTTGCCAGTTGGCGAGCGGTACAGGAGACACTACAGAGATGGGTATAGTATAGGGTAGTAAGTATGCAGCGTGATTAGTCATCCACGAATCTCAACTGTTCGCGCGCGCTGGTTTTGCTGAAGCGTTTGACATTATCCCGTTGTCGCAAGCCACTGGCTCAGACAGTCACGCCGCCAACAATGACATGGCTATCGCGATCAGTAACGCTGGCAGGGCTGCTTCTCCTAGCGCACGCGTAAGGACATGCACGACAGCTACCATGAATTGCGCTAACAGGAGTAGATGCTACTCCGCGCAGGAACACGCCGCCCTGTCCGCAGCGCTTGCAAAGCACGCCCTATCGCACCAGCAAACGAGTAACTCTATGCCGATCGAAATATACACAGAAGCCATCGTTGCGACGTTGGTCGTATGCTTTGGGCTTGTTTCCGGATCGCAGACACTGCGCCCGATACAATGGAATATTTGGGCAGGAAAGATCGAACGAGAAGGTGATGCTGGTTTTCTGAATGGGTCAGGTGGGATTGACAAGGATTTCCGCGGAAGTCCATTCACTTTTCTCCAGACTCGGCCAGGATTCGTGGACATTCGCAAGCAACGTCGTGAATTTACCGACTGGGTCAAGGACGACCCAAAATAGGGAGGGAACCTGCAATGGCAACCGGCGTAGCTTGAGGGAAATGAAGCACATCGTATATTTAGGACTCTCACGCTGCAAATGGCATTTACTAAGAAACACCATGATGCATGTGAGTAAATTTCGTTGACGGAAAATGCTCCGAAATAAACAAGCGGCATAGCAAAGGTTAACGAAGGCTCACGTAGACTCCGTACTTGCGTGCCGCAGCTGGTGCTCCATTCAGGCAGGCAGGCAAGGACGTCAACATGGCAAGCATGCCTTTCCGGTAGGTACCTACCTAGGATGGCCGCATGCAAACGGATGCTAATTCCGCCACCTACATCGTACATGCTGAATAGGTAGTGTCAGCAAACGCTTACAGGAGCGCAGACAGAAAGTCCTGGCATGAAGATCGACAAGAAACACAGTACTTCGGTCAGATGTAGAGGTGCTTGGAATTAATATCGGCAGATAGAATCGGTCAACATGTCATGTCACAACCAAGTAACGCAGCCGCCAAAGGGCCCAAACTCGACCAGTAGCCTTGTGGTAAAACCACTAAACAGGGCCCATCCACCAATATCGAATATTTATTTTACTGATGCAAGCGTGTCTGGATCTAGGTCGTCCGAGTACCAAAATATGGCCAGCATCCGCCGACAAGCCTCAACCACATACGATGCTGAAAAGGGACTGCATTGCCATATGGAAGGGGACAGTGGCATACTCACTACCCGCGAGACAACTATGGCCACTACGATATCTAAAAATGGCACGATGGGATGTGCGTTCTTTTCTACCGAAGATGGCTGTCTTTTTATCGCCCAGGATATTCCATTCGCAGACGCGCCAACGATGCAGCATTTCTTGCAACATATACAGCCATCATCTATACTGATACCGGAAAAGTTTCCAAGTACAATAGCGAAAGTTATTGATACATATGTCGATCATTCCTACCAAGGTAGATCTCTAAAAAATCCGACGCGTCCGACTACCGCTCATGTTGGGACAGAGGAATTTACACAGAGTATTCACATTACTACGCTAGAAAACTCTGAATTCTCGACCGCAGTATCCAAGGACAGGCTTTTGAAAGTCTTCTCAAAGCTAGACAATGAGACACGTGCTATATTCCACATGCAGCAGGGACCTTCAAGCAATTATAATATTGTGGGAGGCATTCTATCGGATGGCGAATCCAGGGAAATGCAATACATGAGGCTGAGCACCAGATTGGGCTCAAAAAACTCCGCGTCTGTAAGGGTGGTGCACAGATACATTGAATCGAAGGCTAATTGTTAGATTGCATGCGCCGGCGTGGTAGTCGTTGCAGTCAACAAACGCAGAGCTTCGCAATCTCGACACGACATCGGATTAACTCGTCCAATATACGAAATACAACGTATGGAACACTTCCACTTGTTTGATCATCTATACATAAACCCGGCTGCGATGTCCAGTCTGCAGATTATGCATTGCGAGATCCACCCGAATTTACAGATATGGCATGCAAATTCCGGCGTTGCGAAAAGGCAAGAAGGATTGTCTGTGTACGGGATGTTTCATAATCTCGTTTCGACTTCACAGGGGCGGGCAGAACTACGAAAGTTATTCATGCGGCCAAGCACGGACATGTGCACGATAATGACGAGGCATCGAACCATCTCAACACTGCTACAACCCAAGAACTCTGAAATGCTGAGCCAGATGGTTTCCGCTCTACAAAAAGTGCCAAACATGACGGGAGTCGTGTCAAGATTAAGCAAAGGCGTTGATTGTGCCTCAATGGGCCATTTTTCACGCGGTGGATTGTGGGCTTCACTGCAGAGATTCAGCACGAATGTGGTGGAGGTGCACAGGTTGGTGGGGTTATTTGCAGACTGCGAGTCTGCGTCTCTACTAAAAAAGGTATGAAGAAGACATGGTAAGGCAACTATCAGCTAATAAAGTACACCGAGCTCAAGTTTCGCGACACGGTCGAAGTTGGAGCCATCGCCTGTGTTGGGTCACTCATCAAGAATACCATTGACTTTGAGCAATCCAAGTTGCGTGAACGCTACTCTGTACGGAGCGGAGTTGAACCTAATCTTGATCGCCTTAAAAGACGATATGACGGTATGGAAAGCTTCTTGACTGAAGTTGTCAACAATATCATAGCGAACTCCGCCTCATGGGCTCGGCAGTATATTAAATCCTGCATATTCTTGCCCCAGTTGGGGTTCTTGCTCGTAGTCGACATCGATGAGTCGACTGGAGACGGCAAATACTGTGGTGAAGGGCAATCACATGAGTTGTGGGAAAAGATATTTACTGCGGATGGTTCAGTCTGTTACAAAACGACGCAAATGCGAGAGCTTGACGAGACCTACGGTGATATTTATTGCCAAATAGGCGGTAGGAGTTTTATTTGGTCTGTTACGAAGCATTTCTAATGTTAACAGACACAGAAGTTGAGATTCTACACAAACTGGCCTCGAGTGTCTTAGAGTACAGCTCTGAGCTGATGCTCGCATCGCAGTTATGCGGCGAACTGGATGCTATCTTAGCACTTGCCCTAGGTGCACAAAAATATGGATGGAGCCGGCCGAAATTAAATAGCAACAGGGGTACGCATGTCGTTGGAGGCCGTCATCCACTTCACGAAGCATCTATGCAGCATTTTATACCGAACGACTTTGGCGCTCTTGCAAGGATGGAAGAACCAAGGCAGAAACTGGGACGTATGCTGGCCATCACGGGCCCCAACCATTCAGGAAAGTCTGTCTTTCTGAAACAGGTGGCCCTTATTGTTTATCTGGCTCACATTGGCAGCTTTGTTCCCGCAGACAAAGCTGACATCGCTGTCACGGATAAGATATTAGCTTGCATGCCGGCCGAAGAGAGCGCGTCGACGAATGAGAGCGCATTTGCTACTGACCTGAGGGAAGTAGCGCACCTGCTAAATCAAGCAACGAAGAAAAGTCTAGTACTGGTCGATGAATTCGGAAAGGGTACTTGCCCTATCAACGGCGCAGGTTTGGCAGCCGGCCTATTGAACCATTTTCTTTCACTTGGCAGCGAAAACTGCCCACAAGTTATTATGGCAACTCATTTCCATGAAGTATTCGAGTTTGATATTTTCAGCAATAACGAATATCTAGACTTTGCTCACATGAGAGTGGAATTCAACCACGACAGCATTGGGACTGGAAATGACCCGTTGACCTACCTTTTCACACTACAGCCCGGTAGAAGCTGCTCTAGCTTCGGGGAACAGTGTGCAACAATGAACGGTGTACCGGACGCAGTCGTCAACCGTGCAGGAGCAATCTCTTCGACGATCGACCGCGGTGGAGACCTTGCCACCACCTGTGCAACACTGTCGCATGCTGAACAGGCACAGCTGGAAACCGCAGAGGAAGTGGCAAGGAGATTCATTTCTTACGAACTGGAACTCTGGGAATCTTCTAATCCGATATCAGAGGTGCTTGAAATGCTTAAGAGCTTGCTAGCATAGACGGACAATTTTCGAGCAACTACTGGAAGACACTGGCTTAGCTAGCTAATAGTCGATCCTGCAGAAGACTCAGACTGTAAATTATTCGACGCAGTCCTGCGTCGCGAAGCAAACACAGGGCTTGAAACTGTAAATAGCCACGAGAAGAAGTAGCTTACTCGAATGAGAAAGGTCTATCAGAACTAACGATTCAAAGAACACCAGACACCATAAACATATCATGATATTCCTGAAAACTGGAAATATTGTCCAAATCTACCACAGTAGATGCATGGCCAACACTAGCAGTAGCCATGGTGACAATATCGGATCAACTTGAAAAGCGCCTGAGCCGTGGCCAAAGGATGCACAGGTGGCTGAGTTGACAGCCTCGCAAGCCTGCGAGCTCAGGCTAGAGCAAATCGGAGTTGCTTGACTGCTGGGCAAGTTAGCACCACCCGCTGTGACCGTCGTACCGGTATTGCCGGGAACAGCCACGGTAACATGGTACGCATTGCTGCTTTGAAGCTTTGTCAAACAGGCATCGTAGTTCTGAGCGCATAACTGCACAGCATAAGAACAGGAAACACCGTTGACATATGTAGTGAGGGCGTATGGGAATGGAAAATATGAGTTGGGAACATATGAAGGTGATCCGGCTGGGGCAGTTGGCGCAGATGCAGGAGCCGTTCCAGTGCAGATAGCACTATGTAGGAAACGAGCTGAAGTTAGCGGAATTTGAGATTTGAAAGTAAATGGTCCGGGACGAAGGGGAGTTGGAGTTCTTACCCCTGAGGGCAACATGCAGGGTTGTTATTGGAATCCGTGGTGCACATTTGACCATTTTCGCAGCAGATGTCATTGAATGCTGGGCCGAGAGACGCGGGGCAGTGGTATGTATTTGCGGGGCATCCAGCACGAGAGAGCAGCAACGGCGAGCTGTGGTGAGAAGCGATCGGCAACGGCCAGGCCATTGCGGCGGCACCGAGACAAACAGAACAAATCGCCGGTACAGCGTGGACGGAGCTGTATAGTTTTAGGTGGTCGGCGATGCAGCAATTCTTTTAGGAAGTGAAGTCGCGCCTCATGCGCTTCTCCACAACCACGTTGACAGCTGCTAATAAGAGAGCCCGTTGCCGAGTGGGGCAGCCGCACTGTCATGCAGCTGGCCCTTTACCGAAGTATTCTCGAACCAAGACGTGCAGGTGATAGCAAAACCTTTTTAATAAAACCAACTATGAAACTGAATGATTGGTATTTGATATCAAACTTGTGTGCGTTCCCTTACGGCGACTACTAGACAAGCCCCAGCACTTCCTAGTACCTGGTTGTCACGGCAACGGCCATTCTGCCGCCGCTCAGGCTTGCCCTCGTACGTGAGCTAAGAGTTGCCGAAGACGGTCTAAAGCCTTTGACTCAGGTCTCCGTGTATCTGCATGAGACCGTTTTATCTCAATCTCGAGCCTGGCTTCCTCTGCTAAAGATACCAAATCTCCCCACACCTCATCCGTGTATGAGTTGAGAACATCGTGCCACTGCTGCAGCCAAGTATCATGAGCATCCATCGTATTTTCGGTGCCCATGTGTGACTTTGCCGCATAGGAGTTGCTAGGATTTAGAACAAACTCTGGGCTGAAGTTTAGAAGGCGGTCCCATGCCGGTTGCGAAGAACCGTTGGCAAAGAAGGCTTTTCTGAGACGCGCGGCTTCTTGCTCTGACAGTAGTCCTTCTGATTCCACGTAAGTCGGCTCCTCTTCCGGCATCGAAAGTAATTGTATGGCATCTGAGCCATCGGCTGCTGTTTGTTCCCGAAAGGACTGACTTTGCACATGCTGGCCGCTCTGATGAACGGGCTGGAACGTGTCTCGCATCTGCGGCGCCTCGTTGAGAAACTGATCGTACCCTGCGCAGGCTGGTCCAACAACATTGTGATTGTTTCGTAAGGAATTTCCGAGACTAGGAGTGTCATGGCTGCGAGAAGCCTCTGATAGAGTAGAATCGGATACCATGCCCCGGTCCCGGGTTCTAGAAGCAGGACCTGTGGAAGCCTTGCCACTGTCGGAGCTAGTCAGAGAGGGCTGCGCTGCGACAGCCGTACTCAATACCATTTGGGTAGATGCCTGTAGACGATCACTAAATGTAGCAGCTTTCTCCTTGCCTTTGCTGTCCTTCCTGACATCTGCTCCAGCCGTCCGTGTGTCGCGCGGCGCTGGGAGACTGGGATCAGCCTCATTACGCTGGTCCATCATCTGGGCGTTACGTTGAAGTAGCAGGTATTCAGATATGAGAATACAGTGACAGTCAAAGAACGCGCCAACATTGGGCTGTGTTTTATTGAAATGGACTTGACTTTCTTCGCAATGATGACTGGAGCCTTGGCATTATTATGGCGCAACCTCGGCAGCTGTAGTCTTGTAGTAAGTGTGGGTAATAAAGACTCAAGCTGTCAGCACTTATTCAATTTATTGGTTTAATTATCATATATAATTTTCTAGCTTATAACCACTAATAAGTTACCTATATAAGAAACACATAGTGCCGCATTTTCTGCCTAAGGTAATACTATCTAAAAAAGTGATAATTATTATAGGATAGAAAGGAAAGGAAAGGAAAGGAAA
>JARJRE010000808.1:0-27881 GCA_030783385.1 Akanthomyces dipterigenus | reverse complement strand
GGGGGGGCTCCGGGTGTAAAAATAGCACCCTTATTACTGCCGTCCTTGCAGGTCCAACTTCTGACCAAAGCATCTCAGAACGGCCATCACTTTGCATATGCGAGACGGCCGATGCAGGGATTCTCAGAGGGCACTGCAACAACGTACGTACGTAACAAGGGCCGTCGCCCCAACAATAAAGACATCATCCCGCATATGCGAGAGTGCCCAATAGACCAGTATAGATCCCTAATCGCAAAAGGCCACAAGAGGACAGTAGTATTAGTGTCAAGATCTTTCCATCCTCCTCCTAGGGCTCCTGCCATCGGCGCCGATTTCGCGCCCGCGACCCAGATTCTCGGGAGCGCAACAAGCACACCACCACCCACCTGGCCGTGTCTACGTTTCCCTATCTACCGTTGCACAACATGCGCGTCGAAAATTATCAAAAATGACCTCTTTTTCGATGGTGGCTTTTTTTTCTTCCCCAACTCGTCTTTTACATCATCATCTTCAACGCCGTTGGTGCCGAAATGGCGCACCTGCTGACCCTCCAACATCGGCATCTCGGCTCGGGGCGAGACGAGGCTGACTGTCTTCGTCCATTTCGTGGCGTCGTGTCGGGGCTTTTTCTCCCAGGTCCAATCGTTCTTTGCCGCTTTCTTGGCAAGCATTACCAAGCAACGCTGCTGCAGGGCGTACTTTCGCGTTTTCATTTCTGTCGGTAAATTTTTCTTGCTCGGTGGCCTGAATTCAAGGATCCCGACCAGGGGCTCGCGTCCCGTTGCACCAAAAAGACGGCTCATCAGTAGATACCGTGTGAGGGCAGCTAACCAGGAATCATTTGTCCGAGACATCTTCTCCAACATGACTATCGGTACGGAGCAGCCAAGGCTTGTTGTTATTGGCTTGGCTTCTTCTCGGCTGTTGCACGGCGGGCTGCATGTCCCAGGAGGCGCCGTTTCGCTCACCGACGTCCCAAAGGAGATGGCTGTGAGCTTGGGGACGCCTGACAAGGTGCTAGTCTCTCTCCGAGGAAGGGAATTGGACGTATCGCATGCTACGACTGACCCCTGGCTCTCATTCCTGTTTTATTTTTATTTATTTTTTGTCAGGCATTCTTCGTGAGCTGAAGCTGAGGCGTAGTCCAGCGCTCAACAAGGTTTCACTGGTCATCCAGCTACGGGCAGCGGACAAACCAACATCGGGGCCGCGATGGGACGACGCCATCATCCAGCGATCGCAACCAAAGATAAAAGTCCAATTTCCATGCATAAAAGACCATTCCAAACTCGGGTCCGTTTTCCACCCGTCAAAATCCTACCTTGATGCAGTCCTGGAACAGACTCTCGTCTCGGCTGACAGCGTTATTACTCAGGCTGCAGGGTACCTTGCACACAAATCGTCAATGTTGACAGCGCTGGGCGCGCATTTCTGGGGCTCGCCGGCCCGAGCTTCAGGAGAGATAAGCATGGGGCAGTAAAAGGCGTATTCTTCAGCTGTTTGGGCAATCTCCAACAGGTCATACTGCTGCAGTCGTGGATTTCTCAATCACGCTGCCCAACAGATGGGTGCAGCATCTGTCACCGCAGAAGTTTGCTCTCTGCACGAAACCTGTTGACGTGCATATTTACAGGGAGAAATGGTTAAAATAGGAGCATATGATATTCTCGTGCGAATCAATACACCAAAGCAATCACACATCACTGCGTTATCGCGATGTGACTGTCATCTGTGTCGATCGCCCAAGCGAATAAGCACTACTACGCACCCGCAAAACGACGTCCTAGAGCGGTGTGGGTGTGCAAAAGACTCCAACCAAAATGATACATTTACGCAAAGTCAATCTACTTGTCAGGGTATCGGTGCCAACACCATTGCTGCTCCATCAGAGCATACCTCAACCAACTTGAAACTTGACGTCTAGACGAGGGGACACAAACTCGTACCCTGCATTGTCACCAATCGGGTGCAACCGTATATTAGCAGCGCCGGGGTTCGGCCATGATACATTGCCTGACCGGCCCTCTACTACATTAGAGATTGAGCGTTTTGATACTTTTTTACATGAGCGCCAAGTAGCTTCAAAGCATCACAACGCCTTCCATAGTATCGTTTCAAGTAAGCAACCTTGTTCCAAACCCTTATCCTCTTCCCACAAGCAAGTTTCCTCCATCATCCGTTACCAAATCAACCTTGATGGTAGCTCTGAGTGTCCGCCATGGTAGCCATGGGCAAAGTCATCGTTGTTATGTCGACAATCCGTATTCGTGGAACATCCTAAACTGGCCGTTGATGGCTCAGGGCAACCGACTGCCCCGACAACGATGCCTCGTCACCATTCAGCACACTGGTAGACCAAGTCTAGGGTAGCTGATACTTTCTGACGTCCAAAAAGTCCTTGACCTCGTCGTCAAAGACATGAGGTAGGATGTACTTGCCATACTCGTGCCACCCGCTAACCATCTCAGGACGCGAGTAGAACTTGATATTCTCCCAATATTCGGGATAGTAGCCGGCATCCTCCCAGTCGAGCAGACCAATGACTTGCATGTGCTCGTTGACAATGATATTGTCTGGAGACAGGTCGCAGTGGCAAAAAACAACACGATGTCTCTTCTGGTTGAGCTTGCGAAGATAGTCGCGCCGAACAGTAACTGGGGCTGCTGAGATTGTCGAAACCAAATACTTGTTAAAGTCCTTCTCAGTCTTGCAGATCGGGCCAAAGTGAGTTTTGGCAAGTCGGCTGTCACGAATGTCCAGCCCATCACAGCTGCCGATGACCTTGGGGGCGCTGTCTGGGACACTCAGATGCAGGAGCATGTTTCGGACTTGACTAAAAACATCGATTCTCTCCTCATGAGTGAGCGTAACCCAGGTCTTCGTCAGGGACCGACCAGCGATGTAGCTCATCTTGATGCTGTATATGTCCGCGCCACCAGCAGCGAAGAGCCTTTCGCGGCAAAAGACTTTTGGAACGGGCAGGCCTTGTTGGCCGGCATTCCGGAGGGCCACGCTCTCGTTGGAGGAAATGAATCGACCCTCCTTGTAAACGACCCATCGGGTGCGGTGGCACGCCAGGTTCACCTGTCGGCCAGGGGCACGGGACAAAAGATAACTGCCTGAGTATGTTAGACCCTGGTGCCATTACAATGTACGTGGTTATACTGTTGAATTGACCTACTGGAAAACTCTAGCTCCTCGTCAACGTCGTTGTCCATGTTGTCTTGCCAGTATTCTTGATACAAGGCAGCGAATGGCTTGCGCTCAAGTTTCTGCGGACTCCCAACTTTGAAGACCGCCTCGTCCATGCGACGCTGTGGTTCAGAGGGGTTCTCGTTGCGCACATCGCGGCCCTCGATGGTTTTGCCGATAAGCTCGATACCGTGCCCATAGTCGCGGATTTCAGGCAAGGGGGGCCTGTGACGGAGGGTCTCGGGGACCTTGACGTCGTCCATGTCGTCCATGAAGAAGATTCCAAAGTCAAATTCTAGATTGTCGTCAAGTTGCGGAAGCAGAATGCCGTGTATAGTGGGATCTGGAGTCTCGTAGAGATATGTCATGGGCGACGCAATGGTCTAATGGGCATGAGAGCATGGGAGGAGAGGCAATCGCAAAAGACAAAGAGAAAAAAGCGCTCAAAGCTCCGGGAATGTATAACAAGCAGATGAGTTGACTAGTTAGCTAGCGTGCCTTGTCGGCCATCATATCTCGCGGCGGGAAGCTGCAGGTTTATATGGATGCCGAGGGCATGTGGTGAGAAGCAGCTGCAGGGTGCCAGCGTGCGCTTGGCCGTGCGTGACGCAGTTTGCAAAGGCTGATCTGCTCCTTGTCTATGGCCCTGCTTCGCCCCCCGGTTGGTTAGTGTTGGTGTAGCACAAGCGCGGAAGAGTCCAGATGTAGTACAAAGAGGCTTAAGATGGGCCAGGGAGGTTGAGGGAGGAAGAAGGGGGTGTGAAGCGGGCAGAGAAGCGTGCTTGCACAAGATGGGTGCTTGTTGGTTTCGTGGCTAAAAAACGGGTTTTTGTGTTGTGCGTAGCGTCTGTTGAGCGACAGGGATGCTGCTTTTTTTCTTTGTCTATTCAATCGCTGGTTGAATATGCATGGAGCTATATGTCGCCTTGGGCAGCGTTGCGTTGCATCTGCGCGTCCACCAGCACGCACCAAAGATGGCAGGGCAAGGCTTGCAGAGACCCAGAATCGCAGCTGAATGGAAGGGGTGGTGGATTGCTTCCCCCATGCGGCATCAACGAGTTGTTCTGCCGTGGTGAAATTCTTGGGGACGCGCTGCGTGGCGTATGCAGTATGCAGGCCGATGAAGATTGGCTGTAGCCCTGTTTCCTGTTTGCTCTACTTGGGACACCAAGCGTCGTCGACGGTGATGAACGAGGACGAGGACGGGGCGGAGAAGCGGCCAGGAATGGCGATTAGTGGCCGCGGCGACGATGACAGGTGATAAGTGTTTCGGAAGCCTGCAGATTCTGCTTGGGCAGACAAAACGCACAGGACCTTGACGATGGATAGCTGCCACCATTTACATCATGGCCCAGGCGGCGCAATCAAACGGGAGAGTGCTGGATGAGGGGGGTGATGCATGGTGGGCAAAAGGTGGCGTGGTAACCCATTACACCCATCCCTTGGCTTGTGCATTGCGTCGAGGAACGGCGACATCGACGGACGAGCGCAAGGATGGTGGCGTGGGAGTGGATGTGTTGGTGAAGCTGCAAAGGAGTGGATGATGGCTGCTGCGGGAGTGTGGAGGAGGCAGGAAGTGAGGTCGGAGGGCCAGGCGGAAAGAAGTTTAGCCCAGCCGGCCAACCTAGTGTCAGTTAGCAGCGGGAAGGCCCACTGTTGCCCACTGGTGTCCACTCCCAGTCTCCCAGCATGTGCAGTAACGTTGGTCCCGCCGTCGACCAGGCCCGTCAGTGCGACAACTCCCCTGCGATTCTGTGAAAGGGACCCCCACCCACTGTGGCTGCTGGCAGGTGCTCTGTTAGTACCAGTACTGTTGCAGCAGGACGGCCTGCCAAGGTCCCCTACAAAGTGCCCCTACGTAGTAAAAAGCCTTCCAAACACAACTGAACGCCTCTGAACCTCCGCCCCGCCAAGGGTCTGCACGACTCCCAAATAGGCAGCCGGGCACTGCTCGTGCTGCAAAGCTGTGGAGGCTTCATTTTGTCCTTCTTCCTCCTCCTCCTCCTTCTCCGTCCCCCCTCGCCGGCGCCCGGTCTGCTACCACCTCTATCTCTTGCCGTCACTATTTCCTTTTCATTCTGGCTGTCGCCGACAAGCTGTCAACCAGCGCTAGCCATCCAGCCTTCTGCCATCTCACAAGCCGCAAATCATTTCAACGGCTCAGCCAGTTGGCATGCCTTCCCAGTCTCACAGCATGTAGGCGGCGTCCCACCACGGGCATCAGCACCACCACCAGCATCAGGATCATCCCACGTATCCGTACAACCCCCGGCTTATCCCCCGACCCTCTCGACAGCCTACCCCTCCATCGCACATTCCAACCCGTCTCGCCTTTAATCCAGGCCCTTGCAGCCGCAGTCGTCCTCTGATCGGATGTCTGCATATCATGTACTGGTGCTGACTCTGTTGAGATGATCCTTTCCCATTGCCCTCTCTAACTAGGACCGACGGCTGCCTGCTTGCATGGGCTTTGCTGATTTGCCCTCTTAGAAGTTGGACCACGCCAAGCCACCAGGCTGCCAATGCTCACACGCTGGCTGGGCGTCGGTTTACCCATGCAAAATCACTATGCTGTACAATCATTGTCGGGGTGTACGCCGGATTTGAAATACTTGTTCCGCATATGTGCGAGCCCCCCATCATTGGCCGTTCCATGTCCCGGTTTCCTGGTCTCGAGTCGCACAGCAGCTTTGTCGGTTGATTTCCATGCTGGTTGCGGCGCGGCGCGCTGCATGCTCTGGCTCTCGTCATATTTCCCCGCCAGCTGCACCGTCATCACCGAGCATATTTGATGGATAAATGAGACATTGTCAAGTATACAGAGTATCATGGCGCTCAGAGCGGTGACTTTCCGCCAGCAGCTGAAGTCAGCCTTCTTGTGTAACTGTGACAGCGACCAGCTGGAGTCCACTACCTATCTTCCATGCATACTTCTCAGCAGGTTTTCTGAGTCGTTTCTACCAGATATCCGGACATGTCAGTTTTATCAGTGTTTCGCCCTCACACCACCGTCGTCATGATGCGGCCGCACCAACCTATTTGGGCCGTCAAGCTGTCAAGAGACGGGTGGCAGGCACGCAGGCCAGCCTGTACGCCCGGCTCGGAGCACGGCCGAGCCATTTGCTTTTGCGAAAATCGCAAGACTAGCGACAGTGAACAGCTAGTTACATTACCAGACACGGCTCTTGTGTTGCTCATTTGCCGTGACTTGAAATTATTTGGTCCACCAGCACTGCGGCAAGCTCCTGAGTACTCGGCGCTGTCATACGACGGGAAGCTGCTGTGTAGCCACACCACTTATGCATGTGCCTCTTATTCGCCAATCTTATACGGCACTCTTATTTGACGCGTTCTCTGACGAAACGATGTGTATGACGACGGGGATGCGGCGCGGCACTTGTCAAGACGCAATCATGCCATTGCCACCCTTTCATCCGAAAGCTCACAACACACCCAGATGCCAGTATGCCTCGGGACTTTTTGGCTGCATGAACTACACCTACATATTAATAGTAAACATGGTATTGCATCGCCGTCTCCAGGAAGGATCTGAACAGACTCGGCTGCCGAAGAAGAAAAACCTGTTGTCCAGCAGCGGGGAAGAAGGCCAGAGGGCGCCGCGAGAGCAGGGGTGGCCCGGCAGCGCCCAGACTAATCACCCGAGCTGTGCAATGCGCGATACTTGAAGTCTCTAGCTTGGTGCACCCCGAACCCGTACAGTGGCGCATCTGACAGAAATGCGCCAGCGGCCGCCCATTGTGACGAACCAGTTGCGGAGCGCAATGTGGCCTCGTGACGGCTTCCGGCAGAGCAGGGGCCATGCCACCACGGTTCTTTTCACAGTCGCACGCCAAAGACTCCGGTGCAGTGAGCTGATCCTCGCGGACGATCTGTTGTATCGACGCGAAAAGAGGAAATAATGGCTTGCCTTGAGGAGGTCAGCCAGCCCATTTTAGAGAAACCGGCAGGGCAGGCAGGGCAGGGCTGCTCGTCTGATCGTTGGACGGACCAGGAAAGACCCGTCAATGCCGTCACCCACACTGTAGACCGTTGATGGCGTCTGTGCGAGGCTTGGCTGAGCAGCCCTAGAGATGCAAGGACGCTTGCACATATGACAGCCCTGTATTGTCATGTTGCCGGTCTCGACGTAGAGTGTGACCATGGAGGGACGACACAGGGTCAAAGCTGCCTCTTGCTCGTTCCATCGGAGCATCTCTTGTCACCTCCATGTGCAAAAATGAATGAATGAGATTTGCCGTCGCTTGCAGTTCTGCGTCACTGTGGCAGCATTGACTTGTCTAGGCGTCTCTTGCACCAGACCTGACACTCTTGTTCAGCAAGAGGGTGGCGTACATATGGCCCATGAGCAATTATTGTGAGACATGGCATGTTTTGGGGCACAGAGGTCCATGCATATCAAGTTCGATACTCTTTGCCAGTAACCCGGTGCTCGGTTGAGACCGGTCGCCTGCAGCGTTTTCCTTGTCAGTATTTCATACCCGCGCCACAGGTGTTTGGTCGCGGCGAGTCTGGACGCAAAAGGTGATGGATGCCGCTGGCTTTGCAATTTGGCCTGCAGGAGGCAGTGCGCGTGTGCTGTCTCGTTTCGAAACGCTTGCCAATGCTTTATTGGCAAGAGTCGCCCCAACAATCAAGCGACGGAGAGGTTCCGCCTCGTAAAACGTACCAGCATACCGTTGATGGTGGAGGGCCAACAAGTGGTGCTGCCCACCGCTGCTGCGCGAAAACACACACGAGTCAGAGACAAGGAAGGATGGTGTTTTTTTCCTTGGCACTTTTTTTTTGGTATATTTTTAGTTTTCTCTTTGAAATCATGTCAGCCCATGGTCAATAATGTCTGTATTTTGGCGCCTCGACGGACTTGTTCGCCATTGTTGGAAAAAAAGGCCCTTGTCGGCAGCCGATCCGGATATCCGATCGACTCGGGATGAGACTCACGCAGCATGTTTTGCCCGATTTGAGGATTGACTCGGATGATGGCTATTGAATCCTTTTTTTTTCTTTTGTACAGGTTTTTAATTTACAGTTGTAAATAAGAAATTTTTGAGTTGATGCTTTGACAATCAAGGTCTTTTGGGGAATTGTTGACCTTGGGTGGTGTATGCATCGGACCGCGGAAAAGCCGACTGTCGGTCGACGTGCATGATGCAGCCAGGACGAAATGAAGCGGCCGCCGCATAGAATCATACCATTATTGACAATATTCACACAAGTATTTGGGGGCTGGGCGTGAAATTAGATGCCCGCGTATTTTTCTAGAGAATTACTTCTTCATTGGTACTTTTCTTTTTTTTAGATGTATGCGGTGTGATGGCGGCAAGTAGAGCAAGCCCACAGTCGGGCGCCAACCTGATACTGGTGGGTAGGCCGACGCTTAGGCGCACGCACAGGGACAATGTTAATGCCTCTCGATAATTGGGCTGACATTTATTATCAAGCTAGTAATGCATGAATCCCAAATGGAGCACCAGAAAAAAGAGGGATTTGTCTCCATGTTTGATGCGCAGCGTTTCTGGTATGTCTACGTGGCAGTGTGCGACTGTCGAATGAATGATGGGCAGCAGCTCAGACTTGTTTACTTGGGTGGGCGGTTAGGTCCCAACGCATTTGGACGAGCTTGAACAATCTCCAATTATTGGTTCCTTTTGCCTATTATTGCTGAAATAAAAAAATTTGTCAACGGCCAGCAGTAGTGAATCGGGTGGGAGCGGGCTAATGAGATGGATGGTTCTTGTACGCGTCATTCCGGTAGCTCAATCGGGAGGCAAGCAAGTTTGCTCCTGCAGGGCGCTGCCCCAGCCGTGCCAGCCCATGTGTAGTCCAGGTGGCATACGACATGTGAAAGATGTCGGACGCCGACAGCCGAATCGTGAATCGAACTTGTCTGAGCGCGCCAAATATTCACGACGACTATTGCATGAGACATGTCCAACACAGGAGCGAGAGGCGTCTGCGCGAGACGTGGCTTGTTGCGGTCGTCACATCCCGTCGATATCCGCCTTTTTTTTTCCCTTTCCCAATCGCACACCGCTTGGCGGTTGCCATTATCCAATAGCTTCGCCGGGAGTGCGTTCCAGGCCTTGCTATTCACCAGAGTCATTGATTTGTTAACAGATGCCTACCCTACCAGCTCCTAGCCTCATACCTCCATGCAGGGTTGAGCACAGGGTAGAATCATGTCAATAGAGGGCGTCATGCTAAGGGACAGGATTGAGTGTTTTGGGGGCGCACGGCGGCATTTCCCCGGACATCCGATGCATTGAGTTGGACGACGCAAAAGCGCAGACTGGCGAGTCACGACAGATTTCCTCTTCTCCTCCCCTGTTTCTTTTTTTTTTGCCGTCCTTTTTTTTTTCTGTTGGTGTGAAGACGTGTTCTACTCTTTGCTTTTTCTAGCGCATGCACGAGGACGGGCCGAGGCCGCCGCGTCGATTCGTCGCACACACTAAATTTGCACATAGAGGCGTGGAGGCATCCTTGTAGGCATGCGCTGGTTGACCTGGCGTGTCGTGCAAGCAGCTACATCAGCCCGCAGAATGCAGTTTGGCATAAAAGTAGAGCAACGTGTAGGACAGTTTCACAGCGTCTGAGTTTTGACATGCATCGACAGGAATAAAATCGATAAAGTACTGGTAGAAATGACGCCACACCGATCACGCGTCCTTGCTCAGGTACTTTCAGGGACCGCATCCACCAAAGGCCACCTAGCCCACTCTTGCAGCGCCGGCTCCAGCGCGTCGACCACTAAAGAGAAAGCAATTA
Source organism: Akanthomyces dipterigenus (assembly GCA_030783385.1). NCBI lineage: Eukaryota > Fungi > Ascomycota > Sordariomycetes > Hypocreales > Cordycipitaceae > Akanthomyces > Akanthomyces dipterigenus. The sequence goes on along the minus strand of JARJRE010000808.1, from coordinate 17,924 downwards.
CCGCCAAAACCCGCTGAAGGGCCGCTAAACCAAGTGGCCGCCACCGTCCCATTCGCGTGCCTCCTCTCTCTCTCTCGACTCTTTTGGCCAAGTTACAAGGTGCCGTCTCCGTTTGTTCTGGCTGCAAACCATCACACACATACGATAGCATCGATTCCTGCGATCACCTCGTTTTGCTGCAGACCAACGGACGCCACGCATCGCCTCCGATCTACTGCTACCTGCCGCCTCGCCTCTTTTACCAACAGGGCACCTTTTTCATTCGTCTTGCGCGCGCATCGCCAACTCGTCCCTCCCCAGTAGACCCTGGCCCCAGCGGCAACCCTTGCAAATCAATCAACAACGCACGCATCTCCGCCGTCGACCACCAAGCTCCAAGCCCCGAGCCCCAGGCCCCCCAGCCCGTGTGCAGACGACCATTCATCGTCAGTGTCGCATCTCCACCCATTCGTGCCCTTTCTCTCTAGCCCTGGACCCTAGTCTTGGCTGGCCGAGCGACTCTGTCCTCTCTCCGCCCTCCGCCCTCTGCCACGAGACCCTGCAGTAGCCCGACCCGACGACCCTGCACGCTTGCTGCAACCCAACGCCAGTCCGCCTCTTTCTCTCTCTGTGTCACTGTAATTGGAAGAAGTTGGTACAGATTCTGGGGTTCTTGAGGAAAACACACGTCTCTCGAGAGAGTCGATACAATTCACCACTGCCGTTTAGTCGCGCGATGAGAGCGGTACACCCGCACCGCCGCCCATCAACATGACGAGGCAACATTCCGACGCCTTCCTACCTTCTGGAGGACTCGACCATGATGACCTGCTTGGAGCTTCATCTCCCTCCCACAGCCAAGCCGAGCCCTTCACCGCGTACGACCTGCAACCCATCTACGAATGTCACACGCACAGCTCCTCGGGTGCCGCCGTTTGCCCCCGCTTCGCTGCTCCCTCCGCGCCACACTTCAATTATGCGTCCTCCCGCATGCCCCTCGCCTCCTCCACGCTTGATCCTTGCCTCCGTCGCGATAGCAGTCTCTCACCCACCGATATTGGCATCAACAGGGCGCCCCGGCCTTCAGTGCTACCTCCTCCTGCCGGCAGTCTGGGCCGCGATGCCGTCTCGCCTAACTTGGCTGTCGCCACGTCGCTCTCCCGCTCGGCCTCGGCAGACGCCGCCGCGCCGCAGCAAACGTCGCTACATCTCGTGCAGCGCCTCGCGCAGCAAAATTCGCTGATCCGCGAGGCCTGGGAGGCCGAGCGCAAGTACCTCGAGGCCAATCGCAAACGGGCCGAGGAAGTCTACCAAGAGGAGCGCACCATTATGGAGGACATGCGCGAAACATGGATCAGCGAAAAGACGACCATGCAGCGCGAGATGCATGCGCTGCGTGAGCGTGTCCAGCATCTCGAGAGCGAAAATGCTGGCCTTAGGTCGGTGACTTCGCCCGGCAGTCAATGGAGCGGCTTGGTGTCGCCCGCTGCCGGTGCCAAGCTGCACGCCAGCTCGTTGCCACTTGGTCTAGAGGGTGCTGCGCGGCGACCACACTTCCTCAGCAGCAACGGCTCGCGTGCCTCTCCGACGGGCAATCCTGAGCAGCCAGGAGCCATGCCGCTCGACCCGCGCACCCAACCTGAGACGTCGTCTGCGCGAGACTTTCTTGCCTCACGCAAGAAGAATAGCGACGCTCCGATCCCGCTCATCGACGTCCACGAGATCGACCCGAAGCTGGACGGTATCTTGATCAAGGCCGACGCCGTCCGCGACACATTTACTCAGTCTTCTGTCAAATCCTCGCCCGCCACGTCGCCACCCACGGACCAAAGCTCCTCGGAGCAGGAGGGCGGCGGCCTCAAACGGCGATCGTCGTCCAAGGCTCAGACAATGCAAGCACTCGCAGCCGGCGAGATGCGCCGCAGGACCATGCACGCAGGTCACACTCCCAACCATTCGCTCTCTCTTTTTCCCACCATGACGACGATCGACGGTAGCATGACGGCGGGTCAAAGTGAGGCAACAACCCCAACGGCACTCAACAAAATGAGTGAACAAGACGACAAAGTGCCTCCTCAGCCACCTCAGCCCGCTCAAGAATCAGAGCACGTCGACGCTGCACCAGGGGAGGACAAACTGTCAGACGCACTCGTCGACGATGTCGATGAGTTGCAGCTCGAGCCTCGCCTAGAGCCCAAGGACGACGTCCCACTCAAGGGTCCCCTGATGGTCAAGAATATCCCCGCGCAGGACGAGATTTTCTGGGCCCGCGTTAATCAGAAGCTGGAAGGCATCAGCCACAGCGAAGAGGAAGCGCTGCCGACCGTCATCAAATCGCAGCTCGCCGACGATGAGACGCCAAAAACCAACGGTGGCGGTGCTTCTGATGAGATCGAGGCCGCGACCAAGCCGGTCGAGGCCGACGTTCCTCTGAAGATGCGCACAACCACCAACTTTGGCGCTCCCTTTGGCGTGGCATAGCATGCGCGTTTTCTTACAAAGCGGATCAGGACTTTTCCGATTTGACCTGGCCATACCTTTTCATTGGACCTGAGCCAACAGTCGACATACTTTCACGTCTACACGATAACCTACCTTTTTTTCCTTTTGTCTTTTTATCACCACTGCATGACGAAATTTGGGGAACCCAAATTACTGTTTATATACCCCTAAGGTCTCTTTTTTTTGTACACACACGCACACAACATATACACACACGACACACATACATCATACCCGGGTTTTTTTTTACTTTAGAGTGGCGCGAAATCATCATTGGGCAGCACACAACCTGAGCGAGTCTTTTTTTCATCAGTCCTTTCTTTCCTTTTTATATAGACACACATGGCTGTTGTTCTTCTTTCTGCGGAAAGCAAGTCGTATATACAGCTCTTTTTGTTTGGCATAGATTTTTTTTGTGAGCCTTGATTGGAGGGACTTGATATGTATATCCCCTTTTCTGCGAGGGTTGTGAGTACATGTTTACCTTGGTTAGACCAGTTTTATAGATGCCGCTTTTTGATATCTTTACTTATGAAAATGCGCTCTGATAATGCAATTATGAATGTGGACAAGGTTGCTCATGTGTGTGTGTGTGTGTGTGTGTGTGTGTGTCTATTTATTCTGCTTAGCTGTCCTAATTTAAAAACGAACACCAGAGCGCCCAAAAAGGAGAAAACGCCGTGAGAAACGAAAACGAAAAGTCTCTCTGTTTTTTTTTGCCTGTTTTCCGTGTCTGCAAACACCGTTTGAAACCAAAGTTATCCAAAAGTCAAAGGGAGAGAAAATAGTCATAACGTCATTTTTATAGGTATGCACAGCTCGCCTATCTTATACTCCCATGGTAAAGTCGTGCTCGATGCCTGGCGTGACACTGGCCATGAACTGCTCTCGTTAGCTTACGTCCTCTCATTAAGAGAGAATGAGAAGAGGATCAACTTACCTTGAGAAAGACGACCAGATACTGATCCACGCGAATCGCCACCTCGTTTTCGTCCACGGCCTCCGTCTCCTGCACCTCCTCCCACTCGTCCTTATCGGCCGCCTCCTGGGCGCCCTTGACGTCGAGCTTGCCAATCTCGTCGACCAGGCCCTCCATGCCCGCCGGCGCTTTTGCTCCTTGCTGGCCCTTGGCGAGCTTGTCCCGGCGGATGCGGAGCGCCGCGTCGGCGCGGTCCAGCAGCGTCTTCATGACCGAGGCGTGCTTGCACGGGTGCACCGACGCCATCTTGATGTTGTTGGCAAAAAAGGGAAAGTCCTCGAGCGTGACCGTCTTGTCCTTGTAGTCGCCGACGATGTCGTCCATCATGTCGTGCGGCGGGAGGGGTTGACCGTTGGTCTGGTAGCCGGAGAGGTAGAGGCGCGGCGTGCGGTAGTAGGGCGTGTACATGATGTAGAGTGTATATGTGCGTCGGCCACTGCAAAAGACAACGTCGACCGTTAGTGAAAAGGACATCTTCAAGGCCTTTCAGGGTTATGATGCGCAGAAGAAGCGGTGGGGTGTGTCGCACCTTTTTTGAGCGCCGGCTCCGGCATCGCGGATAATAGCCTCGTCGTCGTCTTCGTCCTCCATGTCCGGAATATCATCCTCCTCCTCCTCGTCCGCAACGCCGACATTACCCGCATCGTCCACTGTGCGGACATCCTTGGCCTTGAGCGGCTGCGAGCTCGCCAGACCGCCCGTCCTCAACCATCCATCCTCGTCGTCGTCGCCTGCGCCCGCGACAGCGCCACCGCTAGTCTTCTTAAAACCGTCGTGGACGACCGACTCCTCGTGGCCCGCGTCGCCGGCAAAGTCGTCATTCAGGCGGCGGTCGCACGGCACGTTGCGGGTGACGAGGTACTGCTTTCCCGCAGGCAGGTAGCTCACGCGGCGGCTCTCGTCGTCGGCGTCGCCCCAGGCCCAGGTCGGGAACTTGTAGACGAGGTAGTCGCCGGCGGCGACAAACTCCTCGGGCGTGATCTGGCCGGTCTGACGAAACGTCGACGTATGCGAGACGGGCGTGTACCTGTCGCGCAGGGTGTTGACGGTCGAGTAAATGTAGTTCATGCTTGCCACAAAAGAAGCCCGATGATGTTGACGATGCCTATGGTCGTATCTATTGGTAGTTATTGATGGTCGGGTTGTTGGGTAGGGCCGGTAACGGTGCGTATTCGATCGATATGTTTGTTGCAGATGCAGGGTCCCGGTGGCGACTCGGGATTATCGGGTAAAGAAGATGGACAGGCTGCAAAATGGAGAGACTTGAAATCACGTCGGATGACAAAATCGGAGTGACCTAGAGCTGAATGGTGTTATGACAGCGTTTATGGTTGAAGCTTGTCACATGGTGGGGGAGGTGGGGAGGTCAAGCGCCGAAAGTGGCGGGGTGTGGCAGCCTGGTGATTGGGCGAGGCGTCTCAGAGCAGCCTTGCAAGAGCACGCTGGTGGCTGGGAAGGGCTGGCTTAAGGTACTTGTCAACATGGCAAGTTGAGGAAATGTAGTTTGGAGGACATTTATTGTTTGTTGCATCTTCAACTTGCTGTTCTACCACACGACGAATAGCTCTGTCTGCGTGGAGTCGTAACTAGAGAGTAGCTTTCTTGAATGCTGCGTATGCTATATCGTGACCTCCCATCGGTCAGATTCATTTCTTGTCTCGTCATACAATATAAGTACAATATATTTGCCACGCTGTTGTTCGAAAAGTCGACTAAATGCACCTTGTTGGTCGAGGGAGTGACCGTCCGGGTTCTGTATGTCCTGTAGCCAGATTTGGCAGCTGAGGATTCCAAAAAATGAGTAGACGATACATGAAACTGAAGTCGAAAAATTACATATCAGGCAAGCACCAGAATAGCGTAACAGGCTCATTTCCAGGCCTCGTGTTCCTGGAAGAAGATCCTGCTGTGGGGGGGCTTGAATACAAGCTTCAAGAATTAGGACGGTGACAAAGAACAAATCAGAAGATGTAAGCTCTGGCAGAAGAATCAAAAAAGACATACAGCCTTTTGCAATTGAAAAAGAGAATATAAAAACTGACGACTGTGAATGACCTGAGCTTTGGGCGGTAGCAGACACTCAACATAGGTAGCTACAGGTGATAAATGCAATTTGGGTATTCCGCTCCTCTAAATGCTAAATCTCCCTCTATCCTTCGCCCTTGTCAATAAAACAAGGCCACTTCATTTTCTAGGTAGTATACAAATTAGTTCGTCACGTCGTCAACCCCATCCCCTGTCTAGGCCTTGTCTCCGCCCGCCTCTCCCTCCTCCTCTGCCAGCTTCTTCTTCTTCTCCGCGCGGTCCTTTTTCTTCTCCAACAGCTTCTTGAGCTTCTTGGCCGAGTTGAAGACGCCATTCGTGCCGGCGCCGCACGCCGCGCACGACGGGTCCTTGCGATAGCGCTTCAGCGCGCAGGGCTCGCAAAAGTAGTGCCCGCAGCGCGTAATCACCGGTTCACGGTAGTCGCCTTCGCAGATAATACACTTGAACGGAATCTTTTCCAGCATCGCCTCTTCCTCCGCATCATCGCCGCCGCCGCCCGCTGCCGCCGGCTTGTCGCGGTTCGCATTGGCCACGACGGTGCCGCCGAGGTGCGTCTTGCCCTTGGAGGTAATGTCCCAGTCCTTGTCGAGCTGCCATCCTTGCTTGACGTCCTCGCGCGAGTGCAGGTATTTGCAGTTGTCGCCAAAGCCGCAGAAGCCCGTCTTCTTGTAATCCTTGCAGACGTCGGGGGCAAAGTCCATGACGGTGATGGTGCGGATGTTGGTGGCGGCCTTCATGGGGCCGACGGATCGCTGCGGCGCGTCGGGGTTTTTGGTGATGAAGGACGTCTGGTTCGCGAGGCCCTTGTATGTGCCGTCCGGCGCTGTCGAAGACGACGATATAGTTGTAGTTCGTGCTGACGAGCCGAGAAGGCTCTTGGCTGATGGCGCATCGGCGGCGTGCTCGTCGTACCAGTTGCTTTGCTTGGTGGCGTCGTTGGCCGAGGTGATGGGGACCCGGCGATCGGCCGTGTACGCAGACGCTGTGAGTTCTCTTTCGGCGGCGGCGCCGGTGGCCGCAGCTTTTGATGAAGCCGTCACGACAGCCGTCTTTTTGCGGCGCTTGACGCGCTGGCCCGACTCGTCCTCGGACGACGAGTAGTCGCTGTCGCTGTCGCTGCCGGCAGGTGGCGGCGTCGCGGGCCGCTTGCGGATGTTGGCCTTGCCCTTGGCGCCGCGCTTTTTGAACATGGCGACTGGGGCGGCGGCCGCAGCTTCAGAGTCCATGATTGTGTGTATGCGACGGCGCTGTGGTGTGGTTCGTCGTTGGGATGGCAAGAATGCAATCTGGGGTCGACGACTGGAGATGGAATATTCTGCCGGGAAATCTGGTTACAGGCTAGCTTTGGTCTGGTTATAGCGGGCGTTGGCGCTTACAGATCGCTGATGGCGCTGTAGCTGCCTCTCCACAGGTGCTTGGTAAGCTCTTGAAGACAAAAGTAGAGAATTGTGTATTTATCAACTACATGATTATCTTCGAAAAATAATAGTCTTGGTTGACTTATGATTGATTAATACCTAAGATTTTCTGCTCCATATACCGGCCCTGTTTTTACGCTCGCGGCCTCTATCCTGGATCAAGTAGAAACGGGTGGCAAACTAACACTCGCGCTTGGTAAATAATCTGGCTGAACAAGACTCTTGCGCGTCAGGCACCCCATCTCGACGCTAATACACATATCGAAATTGCGGCATCTCTTGATCCGTCAAGTACATTTCGTTCAAGTCCTCATAGTTGAGGCTGTTGACTGCCACTGCATCGTCCGACAATGTGAGCTGCTCGACGTCTCGGCGTCTATTCTCCCGAATGAGGTGGAACCGCAGCAAAAGACTCGCCACAAACGCAACACCGAGGCAGATGATGAGAGACAGGAATCCAGAAGGATAGCTCGGTGCCTCTGACCCAAGGTACAGCTGCGGGCCAACAATGTTGCCGGCGCAGAAAGCCATGAAGATCTGACGGATTGTAAGTCACTGGCCAGTACCGGACCCGCAAGCCACTCAGAACAAGAAAGAATGCAAATTGAAAGTACACACAAGAGACTTTTGTCACATACCATGGCGTTTGTCGTCGTCTTCTTTGTGAAACCGGCCGTATTGCCAGACAGCATGGCCATGACGAGCGGAAAGTACGCGGCAAAACTGGCGCGAATGAGTATGCCGGCATAACGACCCCATTTCAGATTCGGGGGAAGCTGCCGGATGAGCAGCCCGCCCAGCATGCCCAGGAGAACGCAGGCGGCCAGGCAGTAGGTCCGAATGTTGGGCACGCGCGTGCTGATCCAAGTCACAACGATGATGAAGCAGAGCTGCGAGAGATACTCGCCAGAGTAGAGCAGCAAGGTGTTGAGTTCGGTGAAGCCAAAACCTTTGATGACAATCGACGAAAACTACAGGTTTTCGTAGGTTAGCTACTTGTTCGGTCATGGGCTTTGCCAGCTTGAGACCGCTGGGATAGATGGAGTGACTTACGCTGCTCGCTCCGTTGGCGACGCACGCGCAGAATTGCACGACGGCAAGAAGCCAGGTCTTGACATCTACCAGCGCCTCGCGCACTTGGTACCACTTGTACTCGTCGTTGCGGATGCCAGTCCTGTTTTCGCTGACGCGCGCCACCGCCATCTCTCGTTCTAGCTTGGACAGGAACCTAGCCTTGGCCGGGACGTCGGGCAGCATGGCCAGGACCACAGCCGCGAACAAGACGGTCGCAGCTCCAAAAATGAGAAAGAGTGCCTATATCCGTGGGTTTGATTGCTGAGTTAGCTTGTCTCGATTCGTTGTTGCACTAGCACCCCCAATGTACAGCTTGTTACCTTCCAAGGCGCCACCGAGTGAATGTGGCCAATGCCGTAGGCGACGATGCCGCCAAAGATTCCAGCCACGGAGTTGCCGGCAAACCAAGCGGCATGCCGCAGCGGCTGCTCGGAGCGCCGGTACCACATGGCCACGATGATGGTGAGTCCTGGGCCGAGCGGCGCCTCGCAGACGCCGAGGAAGAAGCGCACGGTGAGCAGGCCAGCGGCGTTGTGCGGAAGCGCCATCATCATCAGTGCGCCTCCCCAAAGAAAGCTACACATCTGATTAGTTGGGAGGAGCCACCGCGTGTGCGTATCAGACGGCCGGACCTTGAAGACGGGGAAGGGGAGAAAGCGGGTGGCTCAACTTACACGGACACGGCCATGAACTTGGCCACGGGCATCCGGACCATGATCCACGCCGCGGGGTAGGACGCGACGAGAAAGCCAAAATAGTAGATGGCGGCCGCCCAGGAGTAGTCGCGGCCGGAAAGAGCCAGGTCAGGCTGGATGCCGAGAATGGCGGCGTTGCTCAGGGCCGACTTGTCGAGGAATTGAAACATGTAGGTTGCGCACATGGCGGGCAAAAGGCTGTCGAGTATCAACATGAATACATTTCTGACATTGTTCAAAAATCATTCTGTGGTTGTACTTACTATAGGTCAATCTTGCGCAGCAACGACTTCAACGCCTGCTGATCAATAGGCCTCGGAGTCTGCTCACCGCTGGCAATGCCGTGCTCCGTATCATCTGTCATGTTTCCGGATCTTATGTACTTGATGCAGCACCCTTTCGCCCGCGAGCAGATGTGACTAGATAAAAAATGAATCTCGAAGCTTTAAATGATGATTAAACGACGATTTGAGTAGCAGAGCAGCAAGAAACCAAACTTGGAGGTGTGTAGTGGCAATCTTCGGCGGACCAGCCCGATGAGGGGGGGAAGGTGTCCGATCTAACCGCCGATGTCTTACATGCCATGCATTCGCCTGTGTTAATCAGTGTGCTGAATTATTTCATCAATGTGTATAAGCCTGTTGCTTTCACGCTCACGATGACTTCTTGCACTCTTCGGCCATTCATTGACTTCCCGGCTGGCACTATTCCCGGTGCGTTCTTCAACATTTCTGCGCGCGACTTGTCGGCGTTTTTTCAGCTCTAACCTAGCATGCACGCTACATTGCTACATCAGTTAACGGGCTATTTATTCGTTGGGAGCTTGGTCCCCGAAAGAGATCCAGCTTGTGAGTCCGCAACGAAAAAAGAATGTACTCTGAAGACTGACACATTTCCAGCTACTAAAAGCTGACATCCAACGTGAAGCATCACATACTACCCCTTGCCTTTGCTACCAGTGCCTCCTATATATACGTAGTTGTTGCGGCTTGGGGCCTAAGGGATGCTCACCTCGCTAGGTCGGATGCCCCCGTTAACATGTTTGATAGTCTGAATTGGCGGACGCGACGGAGCGGTGCAAGGCGAGGCTGGCTGGACAGCGCCGAGGGCCTAGCACACCTAGGGGGGCAAAAAATCGATCCTGAACTCGGAGTTGGAGGCACAAATTTTATGATTATGACAAACCGTGTGTGGAAATAGATTGATAATCGAGAATTGGCCTGGACATGTTTGTTCGTAGAGGTATTTGCCGAAAAGCTTTGTGAGAGTGAAGGCTGATGGTTAGGGAGGCAGCTCAACCACACCACGATGCTCGATTTAGGAATTGCCAGCAACTACCAGCAGATATGAAAAGGCAAGGCAGGTGTTGCAAATGTTGAAGCACCGTTTCGTATTGATTTTGACAATCTTGCGAAGAACAGCTGTATGAAAATTCTAAATTTTTCCATGACAGTCGTCAAGGCAAATGCAAATCTGCAGCAGAGACGGAATAGGCCAAACAAAAAAAGGATACCGTCGTACAGCACAACCACGCTCTTGCAAGCCACAGACGGCTGCATGAAGATTTCAACTGATTTGCCGACTCACTTATGCGCACTGTAGGGCCTTCCATACCACGCAGTAGTTTCCGCGGCCACATCCGAGAAAACAAAACAAAACAAACCAGACACCACATGTGCCGGGTAGGTGCAGTGATGCTCGGGTTATTTTTGGAGAGTAATGCTGGCCGTTGATTGGCTGCAGAGACCACGGCATTGTTGACATGGGGCCCTTGTTAGAGCGGGAGCCAGTGTGGCGTTTGCCTAAATGAGCAGCATTATGCAGAGCAGAGGCGCGTCATTGAGAGCCAAATATAAACATGACAATAGAAAAAGGTATTATTGAATGTCAAGATAAGATTGATGCAGCGTTCGAGTTGAACTTCCCCTTATTTTTACCATGATCTGCAGCTGTGGTGTTGCAGCGTACGCGCCACTGTCATGACAGGTGAGCCTGAATAGGTAGGTACCTATTCTGCATCTATCCGAACAAAGGGAGGAATGTGGTGCCGATATTCTTGCAAGCGCGCAGCCTGGACCGAGGAGATGGGACGGTGGGGAATTGGAAGGGGCAGAGGGGAGAACCGGTATGGAGAGGCCCAGGATGGGGATATGTAAACAAAGAACGGCAGCTACTGCTAAATACTGGCAAAGCGCAGACTGAGACGAGATTGGTGGTTGCGCCAGATGGTGTTGATAATGGGCGCGTAGTGATGGGAGATGCAGCGCTCTGGTTGGCTGTGACGAAAGTCTGTCTCTGGCATTTACAGGCTTGTGATGATGGCCTGTGGGTGATTTCTGGCAAATCTGGTTCCTGGCCACACCCGGTCTAGCGCGTTTCGCAGAGCACGCACCTTGCAAGTCGGAAGGCCCACTGCGAGCGCTGTGCCTGGATTGCTGGCCCCGCTGTCCGTCTGTTGAAGCACAGCTGACCAGTGGCCAGGCACTGCCGCACTGGCACCAACGCTTCCCCCGCCAGCTCCAATCTTGCGCGCCCTGCCTGTGCTCGCCGTGTCTGAATGTCGCGTCCGACGTCTCTGTCTCGTCACGAGATCAAGGTCTCGGATGGCTCGCAGAGACATTGTATCTTGCAGATATTTGCTCAATTTCGTAATGCTTGGTGTCGGCACGTAGATGGGGCTATGCGGTGCACTCGACGCAAAGTTCTCTGCAGTGGATTAACACGCTATAATCAGGCCCTGTAATAAGAGCAGCTCCCTGCAGCTTCCCGTACCTCCCCACGGCTCCCCTGCGCTAAGCGCTGACCAGCGTCGCTGCCAGCTGGCGCCGAGGAAAAAAAAAACGACAAACAACATCACAGCTCAGCTCCATTTCCTTCTCTTTCCCCCTTCCAAGGTGCCTCTTCTCTTTTGATGCCCTCCATCGTCGCATAGCTCATGCAGACCTCGTCTCCGCGCTGCTGAGTCTACACCAATCCACCCGCCCACTAACCTTTCCGCCGCTCATTCGATTTCCCTCTTGACGTATACTTTTCCTCCTCGGACGCGTCGCTTGATATCTTGCCCCCGCTCCAGTGTCTCGCTGTGGCCCGTCTCTTGTCTAGGTAGCCCAATGCGCGATTCCCTTTGGTGTCCCGTAAAGAAGAGTCTTGCGCCTTTTTAATCCACCCATTGGAAATTTCGAAAAGAGTCCATACTTCAACGATTTACGACTTCACCTCTCAAACCTATTTCTGTCCGACCACGACACTCCCGTCTTTTTAATAACCCGTTTCGTCCTACCTGCTCGCCCGGCCAAACAAGACACACAAAGACAGCCAGTGGCGCAAACCCCAGAACACAAAAGAGACCGACTCGAACTTTTTTGCTTTTCGTTCAACGTGGCCAACAGCCCAATCAACACGCGTCATACCATTCCAGCACGAATCTGTGCTGCCGCCTAACCCTATCAGACTGCACGCCGCAACTCTCTTGGGCTTGGCCTCCGCTTCGACTACAGCTTAGCCGCCTCGTCACGACCTACACCACCAACTTCTCTTTGCTTGCCAAATTTCATCATCTCGACTCTTCGGCCGCCCTTGCACCAACGGCGCCTTCTTCTTTTCTTTTTCGGCTCAAATCGGCGCTGCCATCGTCATCTCCAGCTCCGTGCGGCCGGACCTGCGTCTTGTCTCTCCTTACCCCTGCTTGATCCTCCGCTTTCGACGCAAGGGGCGCTTCTTATTTCGGAACCTATTCAATTCGTGGTGCACGCTGCACGCTTCTGGCCAGCGGCCGGCTAGACACGTCTTCTCCTCCTCAGAAGCCTTCTCCGTCATCATATCGTCCTCTCTGCAGCCCACCAGCTTCCTGGCCAGCTTCATGGTGTCCCGCTGGCTTTAGGCGGTCATTCTGTCGTTCTTTTCAGCATGGCCTCGTCTATTGCCTCGGCCAGACCTAACCTCGCTGCGCCGGTATCCGACGATGATGGCGCCAACGACCCGTTTGTCGCCAGCACTTCCTCTGCGCACCACCGTTTCTCGGCTTTCGACCATGAGCTCTTTGCTGCAGGGCCCGGCTCCTCCCCGCGCCAGGCCAAGCGCGCTCTCGAGGCTCATCTAGCTGAGACGGAGCGGCGCCTCGACGAGGCTGGCAAGTTGGGCACTGCACTTGTCGGCCAGCGTAAGGTGCTGGCTGAGCAATTGTCAGAGATTGAGAAGCTCCAGGCACAGGGCGAATTAGGCTCCGAGCTCCGCCAAAAGCTTGTGGAAATCGAACGCGAGTACAACGACCTGGCCCGCGAGTCTGCTCGCGCCTTTCTACCGAAGAGAATCCCTTCCAACGAAAATGGCCCCGGCACGCCGTACGCACCCGATGGTCGCACTGGCAGGGTAAGTCTCTCACATCGCCTATCCTCCTCCATTGAATCAGTCGTACAGTCTCTAACGCGGGTTCGTCGCACAGCGCTCCATCAGTCCTTCCAAGTTCGACGGCCATGCCACCGGCTCTCCTACCAAGCTCACAGTCCCGAAGCGCAGGGCTAGAAATCAGCAATCCAACCGTATACACGATATCGAGTTTGCCGCCGAAATCAGCCAGTCCCTCATTGCACAGGTTCGAAACCTGCAGTCTCTTCTTTCTGAGCGCGAGGAGGAAGTCAAGACGCTGCAAGGCGAAAAATCGCGGCTTGAAATTGATACCGAAGGCCTTCACCAGCGTCTCAAGACACTCGATGAGAGCGAGCACCGCTACAAGGACGAAAACTGGAACCTTGAGACACGCATGCAAGAAATGACTTCGCTACAAAAGGAAGCGTCTGACAAGGAAAAGAAACTGAATCAAGCCATCAGCCTCGCCAACATGGAGAAGACGGTGGCTCAAAAAGAACTCGACGAGGTCAAAGCCTCCCATGCAAAACTTACCGAGGATCATGCAGCTGCCATGAAGCTACATGATATTGAGCTCGGTTCCGCCAAGCGTAATCTGACCATGGGCGAAGATGAACGTACATCACTCCAGAAAAAGATTGACGATCTGACCAACCAGAACCAAGAGCTCGCCAGAGCCTTTTCCGCGCAACGCGGCAGGCTGATGGATCGCGAACCCGGTTCTGGCCTCAGCGACGAGGACTTTGATACCGCCACCGAGAATGCTACCCCCGAGCACTCGCCACCGCCTTCCCCCATCAAAGGGACCCCGCGACATGCTGTTCTTGAAACAGAGACCGTCAAGACTTCTCTTGGTCACGCGCAACGGACGATTCAGAGCCAGAGGAACCAGCTCCACCGCGAAAAGACCGAAAAACTCGAACTCCGCCGCATCATTCAAGATCTGCGCGATGATTTGGAGAAGTTGCGCGGCGACGCTGGCAACACGGGTGCCAACCGCCGCAGCCGCAAGGCCGACTCCAAAGAATACAAGCGCCCCTCCAAGCTGCTCGGTAGCATGCGCTCTGGCAAGCACGAGATTTTCATGGATGATCCTGACTGGGAAGAGAACGCCGGAAGTTCGCCTACTGGCAGCCCTACTGCGGCAAGAAGGACCATTCTGCCCTCTACCGAGCCGAGCGATCATTTTGAGACGGCCAACGAGGCCAGCGAGTCTGCCTTTGAAACGGCCAACGAGCGCGGAACTGAGACGGACGACTTCCAGACCGGCCATGAAGTCATGTCAGACAGTGACGGCGCTGAAACCGAGACCGAGTCCAGAGGGTTTGGCAGGATGAAGCAACCCCCAAGCCTACCTGCTACGCTCACCAGACAAGGCACACGCGAATCTTTCCACAGCACTGCTTCAACCTCTGCCGACGAAGCTCTCGATACACTCCCTGATGTGCGCACGCCTACTGGCACTGTTTCGTCCACCAAGAGCCGCTTCAGCCTCAGCCGTCTACCCTGGTCTCGGCGCTCCCGCCAAAGCAGTGAGGAGCCTCATTCTCAGAGCAGTCCTGTCAGCCACACTGGCAGCACTGGTACGCCCCGCGCGGCTGGTCAGAGTTTGTTTGCGGAGCTGCAAGACTTTGACGGCAGTGAGGAGGACTCCATCGGCGGCACCCCCCGTACGCGCACTATGCGCTCCGTCACCCCTGGATCTACTCGCCGCACGCTGTCGCCCGCTCCTCCCTTGCCGACACGCGCTGTCATGGTTGAGAGCTCAACAATGACAGAGCCCGTCTCCATCGCACGGCCCGGAGCCGTGGATGCCATGCGACCTACCTCTTCTGGATCTGTGATTAACACCAATCAGGATTCTTCAGAATGGCGGTCGAGTTACGACACGGCGGCCGAGACAGATGCGTCGCGCCCCATCTCTGCTCTCTCCTCCAGCGACATGCACGAAAGGATTGCTCAGTTCCCTGTTCCGCCTCACGCTGCGGCAGCCAGGGAACTAGTTTATTCCTCTATTCAAACTCAGCACACCGAGCCTCGGGAAGTCGTTGTCGTACCGCCTACTTTGAAGATGTCCAACATCATGGCCGAAGGTCTGGAGCCTATCGCCAGCCCCCAACAGCTAATGCCTGTCATATCCTTCGGTCAAATCCAGTCCCAAGCTGTCGAACCCATTGCCAGCCCCAAACGTTCGATGCCTGTCATGTCTTTAGGCCAGATCCAATCGGAGTCTGTCGAGCCAATTGTCAGTCCCAAACGCTCAATGCCGGTCATGTCTTTCGGTCAAATCCAGTCCGAGTCTGTCAAGCCAATTGAGCCGTCCACGCCGAAGACACTGAAAGCCGTCACGCCCATTTCAATCCAGGCTCCTGTACCACGGCTCAGCCTGTCATCCATCGAGACACAAAACACTGCCCCGACGTCTCTGCCACAGCCCGTATTAGGCTACTCTGCAATTGCCACTGAGCGAGTCTCGCCAGTGCCCGAGCCATTGCCTGCTCTGCCTACCCTCGGCTTCACTTCAGTGGTGACTGAGCACACGGTGCCGGTCAGCCCTGCTAAAGTGCGCCCACCCAAGCTGACTCTGTCGTCTATTTCTTCCGAGGTGATCATGCCGACCAGAACAGCTCCCAAGAGCCTCCCAGTGCTCACGTTTTCTTCCATTCAATACATCAACATTGAGCCGCAATCGCCAAGAAACGAACGAAGAGATGGGTTTATTCTACCTCGGGAGTTCCACAACACTCCTGAGAAGTCTGCTCCTGAGACCCCTAATAACAAGATTTTTGGGGCCCTATTTGCTCGCGGAAAAAGCAAAGACGCTTCACCCGCCATCGCGGAAGACGAGACAAGGCAATCTCCATCAGACTCACCCCACGCCGAGACCCCAGAGTCGCAGCGTCCCTTCAAAGAGATTTCAGCCAATAGCTCCTCTCGGCCAGCTCGCAAGTCCTTATTGCACCCTACCAGTGATCAAGGCGCTCAGACTGCCCTGACGGGCGGAGCGATTGACCGCCTGCAAAAGAGCCACAAGAAGAGCCCCTCAACTGCCTCTGTAGGCAGCCCAGAGACAACGGGTACCGTGCGTATCCACCGCTCGCATGAGAGCCTGGCAAGCCATGTCAACCGCAGCGTAGACTTTGACGATTCCATGTACGACACTGGGTCGGTCATCGTTCGCCCTGACAGCGCAGCTAGCGGAAAGCGGTCAGCCTATGAGACAGCGCCGCCTCTACCTTCCAACCATCGGCAAGTCATCCAAAAAGCAGGTGCCCAGACGCAAGGCAGCATGGGCCCACCGCTGTGGCCTGCTTCCGCGATGAAGCGTCCCAGTACACCAAGCCACCACAGGCGATCAGGATCTGGGCAGAACGCAACGCCTACCCCCCGTGCTACACGCACTGGTGGCTTCGTCGACTTTGAACAAAAGCCTCCAGTCATTGGCAGACAACCTTCGGTGTCGTCATTTGCCTCTGACATTGATGCGCGATTCGACTTGCATGCTACAGATATCGACCCTACCGGCTTCGGCCCCAATACGGATCCTCGCATGATCCAGGCCATTACGCAGACGATGATTGGCGAGTACCTGTGGAAGTACACTCGCAAGACTGGCCGTGGTGAGCTGTCGACAAACAGACATCGCCGGTATTTCTGGGTTCACCCGTACACGCGAACACTGTACTGGGGTGCGCAGGATCCGTCTAGCGCGGGACGATCCGAGCTCAAGGCCAAGAGCGTGCCGATTGAGGCTGTTCGTGTTGTTACGGATGACAACCCGATGCCTCCTGGCCTGCACCGCAAGAGTCTGGTAGTCATTGCTCCAGGCCGCACCATCAAGTTTACCTGCCCTACGGGCCAGCGCCACGAGACATGGTTCAATGCGCTGTCTTATCTTTTAGTCAGAACAGAGCCCCAGGCAACATATGACGCTGAGGATGTGGCAGGCTCCATTACCCGCGAAGATGTGGACGAGTTCAACCCGCAGTTTGGCCGCCGCCCTGCGCAAGGCATGCGCCCGGAGCAGCAGTCACTATCATCGTACAACTCGCGCACTGTGAGAACCGAGTCTCCTGCTGAAATGTACTCGATGATGGTGCCAACTCTGACGCCGACCTCACACCGCACGGCGCTCGCCAACAAGGCGTCCAAAGGAACCCTAAACAAGATTAGCGGATACTGGAAGCTGTCGAGTCTCCGAAGCCGTGCAGGCGGTAGCAACGCGGACCTGTATTCGACCCACCAGGTGCATGACAGCGCCGAGGACCTGCGCGAATTGATTGAGCGCCAGGACCGCGATGCGGATCGTCTAGAGAATGTGCGGGCGTGCTGCGACGGCAAACATGATGTGGGCAGCGTGTCGCACTCGTCGAAGCGGCACCGCCACAGTCACGCTCATCCAACGCACTCGGCCAACACGACGCCAGTATCGTCGACGCGAACAAGGGCATAACCGCATCATTCCCTTCTCAAAATAATACTTTTTCTTACAACAATTTTATGAAGCACTCTACACTCTTTACGGAAATCCTGGGATAGACTGCTCCCATCTTTTCATTCAAAACCTGATGATTTTGACGAACCCTTTTTGTTGGTCCATTTTTTTATTACTCGTCTTTTATTTGATGTTTTGCAGCATTACCTTTCAAAACTACCACTCACTCATACCAGCGGTCGAAAAAGACTGCACTTTCCTTATCTGTCTTGTGTAAAGTAGGAACATGGGAGGTTTTCAATTGTTCTGTTTTACTGCCCTTTTTACTTCTTGCCTCGGTTGATACGCTTTAGAGAGAAAGCATAGGTTGTTGTTTTGGTCAGCATGACTTTGTCTGTATGCGTGAGAATTGTATATATATATATATATAT
>JARJRE010000803.1:0-23956 GCA_030783385.1 Akanthomyces dipterigenus | reverse complement strand
CTCTCCTCCTATATTAACACTAGATTTTTAAAATCTAGTGGAGACTAGGGCACATACACACATAGGAAGGAATTTGGAGAGTTCGCCTTCCTATACGTAGTCCACCTTGCGTTAGTAGGGGCGTGATCTACTACGTTAATAGTAGCGTTTTTCGAGTTTTCGAGATTAATTCGACGTGATCTTACTACGATACGGCAGCGGTATTGGCTTTAAGATATAGCCACGATATCTACCGCGTTAAGGTAGCGTTTTAGCCTACGAGAAGGTTTCCGCAGGACTTATAGGTACTATAGCCCTATAGGCGACCTAGGTGTCATCCTCCTAGTTATTCTAGGTAACCCTAGGCGGATCTATAGGGGGTAGGGCAGCTATAAGGGGCGGCGTTCGTTCTTCATAGCTTCTCCGTGATAGAAGAGACCTATACACAGGT
Source organism: Akanthomyces dipterigenus (assembly GCA_030783385.1). Taxonomy (NCBI): domain Eukaryota; kingdom Fungi; phylum Ascomycota; class Sordariomycetes; order Hypocreales; family Cordycipitaceae; genus Akanthomyces; species Akanthomyces dipterigenus. The sequence continues at coordinate 23,526 of JARJRE010000803.1, read as the reverse complement.
ATAATAACAGCCTAAGAAGAAGCTAGCTTTCTAGGAAAAGGGATACTTATAGGGTTTTTACCTACCTTTTAGTAGGGTTTTTCCCCCTATTTGTTTACCTTAGACACACATAGACAGAAATCGGGCATTGTCTACGCCCCCATAGCCGTACCAGATAGCTAACCGCTACTTGGAGTAATATTATCATTATCATCAATAAACAAATTATTGAGCGTTATTTCCCTTCGTAATGTCGGTTATTCTGCCTGTGGGGAAGGGCTTGCGGAGGTGACCCAAGACAAGGGTAGGGGCGTGTGCATGTGAGTGCCTCCCCCTTTTGACATTGACGAATGCCTTGCAATTCCGTTAGCATTGCGAAGGCCTACTACACCCAAGTCACTCTGCCCACTCTTTAGATGTACCAGAAGCTACGGCGCTTTCCGTGATCCCTGCAGGGCGGTAGTGCAGCGTATCTGTGGGAAACATACAGTACCTGATTCTAGGTGTAGAACGTCACGTAAGCCGGGTACCATCTATAGCAAGTCTTGTGACTTGCTAGATAGCCCTATAGAGGAAACAAGTGCACGGAGGATGACGGCTTCCCCGCGCCCGCCGAGCTTGTGAACGCTAAAACAAACCGATTGACAGCCCTTTGGACCCTTGAAAACGATCCAGACTTTTGGGGATCATCCGGACTTTGTGTCCGAAAAGCCCGGATCCGCCGTGGCTGTTCAAGCCATGTGGCGCTACAGTGAAAAGGAAATAAAATAAAAGGAAAAAGAAGAATAATAAAATAAAAGAGGGCACAAGCTGGAGGGGTGGCGGGTACGTGGGTGGATTTATCAGGTATGACTGTACGAGGGAGTGTCGCAGCCACTGTGATGACGACAGGAAGACCAGGCGCTGGAGAAGAGCGAAAAGTGGCTGATGCATGGCGGGCGCCAATTTGTGGTGCCACGGAGACATTTCCCACAGCCACGGTCACGGCACGAACGACGCGGGAGATTCACACCGTGTTACGCCCCAAACGTGCAGGGATGCGGCGCTGATCCGGCATGGCATTGCTGCCGCTGGTATGTATCCGTACATAGGAGTACATATCTCTACCCTCCTCTGGGCATTGGCCGCACCTGGGTTTCTGCCCGTAGCAACTAGTAGTATTTTGTCGGAGAAACTAAGGTAGCAGGAAATGCTCCAGTATGTAGACTATCATTGTGCGTTCTACTATTCTTCTTTTGCGGCTTCCTCGGTCGAGGTGACCGTGGCTGACGGTGCCATTCCTGTCGTGGAGGGGCCTTCCAGCGATTCGGCCGCATCGCTCTCACCCGTTTTCGAAGAGTCCGCTGCCTCATCGGCCGCCTCGGCTTCCTGCCTGGCCGGTGCATCTGCGCCCGAATGGTCGGTCGTTGGCACTTCCTTGTCAGCAGAACCAGGATCCTCACTCCCCGATGCTGTTTCTGCTTTTGTCAAGGGGACTGCAGACAATTCGCTGTCTTGTGGTGCTGGTGTGGTGGAGGGTCCTTCGACCGCGGGCTCGGCCACCTTGGCGTCCTTTTCAGCAACTGCCGACCCGGCCTTTGGCTCTTCGCTGGTGTCGCTTTTTGCGCCCGCCTCGTTGGCTTCGCCCAGCTCATCATCAGCCTTAACTGTCTCAGTTGGTTGTGCCACAGTGCCATCCGGTGCCTCATTTACGACAGCGGGCACTTCTGCATCCTCGGGCTCGTCTGCAAACAGGGACACATTTGGCGGCGATGGGGCGGCCATGTGCATGCCGTCCAGTCCCCGTGTCAATACGTCCGCCTCCTCCTCGTCCGTCTCCATCACAGTCATCACAGCACTGCCTGTCGAAGGACTACTTCTAATATGCCGCCTCGTTGTGGTCCGGCCGTGGGACTGCGAGCTGTCTTCGGGACTCGTTGTGCCGCTTGCGCTTTGCTGTGGTGGAGAGCTTGGTTTCAGAATTCTGGGATAGATTCTCGGTAGCGCTGACGCTGCGGAAGGTGACTTGTTTGCTGCTGGCTCAGATTCAGGTTCCGGTACTTCGAGACCCTCTGCCTCGGGCGGAAGCTTGTAATTCTCGGCCGGCAGCAAGTCATACAGATCGCATACTGTTTTAAACAAGACATAGAGCCCGCTTTGTCCCTCAATTGCCCAAAACACGCTGCGATGCTGGAACCATGCGTGCGCAAAAATGCGGTGCAAACGACGAAAAACATTGACCAAGTTCTTGAGGCCAACATTCTTGCTTTGCGTGTCATTCAGTATCACAAAGCGACTCGGGAAGATATTTTGATCCGATACCACATTAGCAGCCCAGTCGAGAGTATGGCAGCAGTAGTCGATTGCGCAGCAGCTCTTGGGCTGTTCATGCACAGCACAGAGAAACTGCCACTCCGACGCACGCATCTCCGGACATGTCGCAGCGCTGCATGGTGGTGTATCAAACAAAAATCCGACAATAAGAGTATTGCACTGCGAAATGAGAAACCGGCAAAGCTCATAAAGCCAAAGTGTTCGATCGATGCCTGTTGGAGGTTGCGCAATCTGGTGGGCTGTCGCCCGCGTCAGCGCTCGAGTGCCCTGCGCTGTGAGGTTGTAATGTAGAGCAGCGAGGTGCTCCTGCAGTGAAAATGCCGATTCCAACTGTTGTCGTGATTCCCGTTAGCGAACATTGAAATCTTGGCGTCAGGGCCGCCACGTAGGGATTGGCAAGCATGCGTTTACCTCGCTCAGAGGCACCAGAGGCGGGCCAGCCGCCATATCAGCAGCCTTTGTACCAGGATGTATCCTTCGTTCCGAGTTGGCATCGAGAAGAGATTGTTCCATCTGTGTCGTTTCGAGTGTCGCAGCTGGGCCGCCAGACGGTGAATTGGGGGTCATTTGAATCTCGGCAGCTGGCGGAGGGCTGGGCAGCCTCGGTGAGCTAGGTGCCAGTGCCATTTCGGACGAAGGACGGCTTGCGCAGCTGGGATCAGCGCAATGAGCAAGGGGACAGAACTCAGGTGTATCAGGGCCGTATAAAGTGTCGTGCGCGCACCCTCTCCTGCTGTGGCCGTTGGACGCCACACTTCGGAGCTCAACCTACGAACTCACTAGTTGCATATTCTGGCGGTTAGAGCTTGATAAATGCATGGAACGCACTCGCCACAGTAGGTGGAACCTGGGCGGGTACCTGGGGCTCGTTTTTGGTCGCGCAACTCTTGGTTACATCATCAACCTTCAAATTGTTTGAAACTACCCTTGACCTGTGTTGTACAATCTCAGCGAGCGCTTATGGCCGAGTTCGCTTGAGTGGAATATTTAACTCGTCCACCATTTAGAACTGAGCACAGGCATCTATCAAGACATTGGGCTTTCTTTATCAGACGCGCACCATGGATTTTGACGATGATGCTCCCCCCGAGCTGGTTGACACTGCGGGGCTGAGTAATGAAAATGAGGAGGTTACTGTCAAAGTGCCAATTACAATTGTTACCGGTAAGATTTCAAATTCGAATGCCAGGACACGGGTACTTATGATTCGAACATTAATCAGGCTATCTCGGAGCGGGAAAGACGACCCTTCTAAACTACATCCTCACGGCGCAGCACGGCAAAAAAATTGCCGTGATTATGAATGGTATATCACAAACTGACAGCAATTTTTTTCTTCAAAATGTGCTGACCTCCTTTGTGGTTAGAGTTTGGAGATTGTAAAAATATTATCTTTACACAACCCTCGCAAGACTCTACTAACTCGCTGCAGCGCTGGATATTGAGAAATCTCTTACTGTCAACAAGGGCGACGAAAAAGTGGAAGAATGGCTGGAAGTTGGCAACGGCTGCATTTGCTGCTCAGTCAAGTAAGGTTATCAACTTTTCGGCTCCCGGGAACGTAAATCTAATCGCACCAGGGACACCGGTGTCAACGCAATCGAGTCTCTCATGGCGAAGAAGGGCGTCTTTGACTACATCTTGCTAGAGACAACTGGTCTCGCTGATCCTGGCAACCTTGCGCCTCTTTTTTGGGTCGACGACGGTCTCGGAAGCACCATTTATCTCGATGGTATTGTAACGCTTGTCGACGCAAAGAACATCTTGAAGAGCCTCGAAGACCCCAGCGGCAAGGTTGATGGCCATGAGCATGATGGCCGCGGTCCTGTCATGACTACCGCCCACGTCCAAATCTCGCATGCAGATGTTATCGTCATAAACAAAGCGGATCTGGCTACACCAGAAGAGCTTCAAAATGTCAAGGACAGAATCCAGTCTATCAACGGCTTGGCCAAAATTCAGGTAACGGAAAAGAGCGTCGTGCCGAAGCTGGAAGGCTTCTTGCTTGACTTGCACGCATATGACCAATTCGATGAGCCAGATCCGAAAACGAACGCGCACAGTCACTTGGACCCCGTAAGTTCACTGATCCTGGCAGTTGTGCTAAAACTGTGATATGCGCGTTTGTGCGACAAGGGCTGACCGCTGTAGAATCTTTCAACCATCTCCATACCAATAGGCACGCTGAGAGCGGCTCAGTTACAGCAGGTCGACAAATGGTTAAGACAAGTTCTCTGGGAAAATGAGCTCCCCGGCAACAACAAAACCCAAAAGTTTGAGATTCATCGCTCCAAAGGCCGGCTAATGTTCGACAATGGTGACATCAAGATGTTACAAGGGGTACGGGAGATTTTCGAGTTGATTGATGCTCCAGCAAGCGATGAACCCACACCCACTTCCGGAAAGATCATCTTCATCGGTAGGCACGTGGCTGGGGTAGATTTTGAGCAGAGCTTCAGGAGTGTTGTCCATTGACAAGCACAATTTTTCCGTCGCCGATTAGAAAAGAATTGAATAGAGTTGCACCTCTTCTAGCCAAGTTTACCCAGCTTTAGAAAAATAATAATACACGAGTAGTTAGCTGTAGTCATTTCCGGCCTCGTGATTGGCCCAGCTTTGCATATCGGGGCGGGCCCACTTCAATCCGGACAGCATTTACGATGCATCAGGACTCGTGCTAAGCAGCAACAAAGCAAACGGAAGCGACACATTGGCTGCTTACCTGCGCAGTCTTTGCTCGACCTCGCGACGATAAACAGACACCCTGCGCAATCGTATTTGATCACTGCGACCTGAATATCCGCACTCTCAACCCTCTGCGCGACAACTTTAATCATGAATCGACCAGGTAGGTTTCGCTTCGTCCTGCCCTCAGCGCTTGCACCGCGACCGCCTTTAGCTATCCGAACCGACCCTGCCTTGGATGGCCTATACGCACGAAATGGTCTTAAGCGACACTGCGATGATCTGGCGCGCCGGCTGTAGCAACTACAGCGCCACCTGTCCCCGTGCCAGGTGGAAGTGTTGGCCGGGAGGCGGCGCGCCGCAGAACAGATGACAGCCATTCAGTACTGCAGGGCGTAAATGTCGCCACGCAATATATTCAGGAGGGGCTTCGCGAAGCTTGTCTGCTGAACTCATGTCCGCTGCTGACATGGTGATCAACAGGTGCCCTACCACAGACACTCCGGGGAATGCCAGGCAACTTCGGAGGCCAGCAGCAGCAATCCCAGCAACAGCAAAACCGTGCTGTGTCGAGTCGATTACCGAATGGAAAACTAGGTACGGTAGACATTTACACGAAAGCTGCCTCAGCCGTGATGTATCGAGTTATTGACCGCTATGCAGTGTCGGGGAACAACAACTCTGGATGGGCTTTCAGTGGAGGAGCACCCATGGGAAACAACAACAACGGGGGCTTTCCGACTCAAAACCGGCAATTGGGAGGAGGTGTAAGCTTTGCCCAAAGCTTAGGAGGATCGCAGCAAGCAGCACCCCTCGACTTGTCGTACGTTCTTTCCAATTTTTCTCTCACATCGCCTTCACCAACACTGTCGCGGCAATGACCCAATCGCCTTGAGCATCGACATCTGTGCATTTGAAGACTACCATCACTAGACCACATGACACATTATGGCGGCTCTGTCTGAGCGATCGCCTGACCGGCTGGCTGGTCTGGCCTACGCTGATGTGGTCAAAGGGTAATGCCGCGACATTGCTCTTGCATACACCATACTTGTCCTCTGAGCTGACTGGTGTCTTGACACTAACGTGGCTCAATAGTGAATTTCCGACCTTGTCGAACAACTCCCAACTTGGCAACCCTTCGCAGGCATCGATGTGGTCGACGGCTGGTTCAAGAAACGTCAGCGCACCTGTGCAACGAAATCAATCAACCCCTGTATCATCCCAACAAGCGGGTCAAGAGGAGCTCTTCAACTCGAACGCGAGATCGGCGACGAATCACGGCTCTCTACGTTTTGGTAATCAATCAGGGCCACAGGTTACAACAAGCAGTGTGGATGACTTCCCCCCTCTAAATAGAACCATTAATGGCGAAGAGAGGAGCGCCAGCCTAATGTCATCGCTGGGCATCAGCACACAGAGCGCACCATCCTTGGGCGTAGTAGGCAATAGGGGGAACGGCTTGCTCAATGCGCTGTCGGCCAACAATCGAGCGAATGAGCCAAGATCGCAACCCGTGGCAGGTGGTGCAGGTACTGACTTACACGGATGCTCTTTGTCGTGGTGTTCCTAACTGACGGTCTTCACTAGCTATTGCGACGCAACCATCGGATGACGACGGCCGATCGCGAGCAACTGATCGCTTAAATAAACAGCTTCCGAACCTCGGTAATGGAGAAATGTCTCCAAGTTTATCGCTCCAGGATGGCTTCATCCACAAGATGAAAGAAGAACAGTCAGAGGGCCCTGTAGATCCTCTCGCTGGAATGCCTGATGTCGACAAATGGGGCCTCAAGGGACTGAGCACGCTCATGAACAACTATCCTGACTACCATGCGTTGGCTATTGGGGTGGACCCTAGCTCACTGGGGCTTGACGTGCAATCGCCGGAGTAAGACGAAACCCTTGAAGTTCGCCTTGCAACGTACTAACTGTCCAGCCTCATTTCAACCCAGATTTATTCCTTGTTCGATGACAGCTTGCCAAAGCCAACAGTTCACGCCAGCAAATTTCGTCTGCCCGATTGCTACAATGTGACGAATGTTCAGCCTATTGAGACGAAGACTCCCAGTTTCAACGAGGAAACATTATTCTGGATCTTCTACGGCTGTCCCGCTGATATCAAGCAGCAGATGGCAGCACAAGAATTGTACGCAAATAGTCCTTCTTTGAACAGCTAATATGCTTACCATCTTCCACCAGGCACACCCGCAATTGGCGCTGGCACAGGAAGCTGCAGATCTGGCTCACCAAAGACGAGCAAATGGCCCCTCAGATCCTCGGCCCTAACCACGAGAGAGGATGGTACATTGTTTGGGATGCTAACCACTGGCAGAGGGAGAGGGTAAGTGGCTCGGAAGCAATCTCTTTTCAACATGTCCTGACCTTTTACTGCGCAGCGCGAAATTACTCTACACTATAGCGATCTAGAAACGGCCGTCAATCCTGGGACCGTTGGCGCTTAAGTGTAGCATTCACTCTCTGCCCTACACGTGAAGTGTACCCGGAGCTCAGTTGGTTGGATTGCGTTAACTAATTCTCTTGGCCGTGCGGTAATTAGCTTTCATAGCTTCGTTGGCTCTTGAATCGGTCTTTACTTGGGTTATTTCATGACAAGCTGGTGTCCTGGCAGGACTAGGCAGGGCGGGGAATTCAGAAAGGTTGTCTGGATATGATTTACTGGTTGTAGTCTGCAGCCAGAGCAAACGTGCTGTACAGTAAGATTCTGACGCTTTTGCAAACTGTATTCGCCAGGTTTTAAAATTTGATCGCTCATAATGGCTTTGAATGAGTGCCTTTTAACACGCCAAGGCGGTGATAAGGCAGGACATTTGAGACTTGATAATCATTACTTGGCTTGTCTGTTGATATCTGCTTTTGACTGCCACCTCATTAAACCTGGGACAAGACTGGTCAGCTTGATGAAAGATTTGATGTTCGATTTATGTGATTTGCGAGGCTTATGAGTGGATTGAGGCCATTTTGCTTGCTTTCTGCATGGTTGGTTTTCGAAGACAATGAGGACCTGCCATTCGAGGAATGGTGGAACCTAGTGCTACGCAATGGTATGCCGACGTTGAAAGGCAGAGATCTGCGGCCCGGCTGCTTCCATAACGTGGTCTTATCTCTTCCCGGTTCATTTCACCAATGCACACGGCCGTGTTTGACTCGGACTTCCATCAGCCATGTCGAGCTGCAGCCCTAGTTCAATCGATGCGACGCCGAATGTTCTGCAAATACGGATTGACACGACCAAGTGACTCTAGAGGGCGGCCGCTTAAAATAACCATAATTGACAGACAAGGAACTCGTCGACTCTGGGACTTTGACAATTTGGTGGAATTGTCCAAAGAGCATTTTCTTGGGGCGCAGATCAATGCCGTCGACTTTGCGCAGTTGGATCTGAAAGATCAGGTACGGATTGCCATGGACAACGATGTATTGGTGGGGTCCATGGAGCCGGTTTGACTCATAGTCTTTGGCTGCGTCCAACGGCGACCGTTGTTGAGATCAAACCGCCGTTGTTCCCTGGGGGTCTAGGCTATGTCGCTCAGCTCAACGGCGCCAAGTATTTCGAGGGACGCGCCATTTAGCCCAAGGTTTGGAACCAAATTGTAAAGGGTGTACCGCTGCCTGCTGGATGGAAGCCACCAAAATTCGATGCGCACTGGCAGCAACAGCAGTACGTGTACGTTGACCCGACCGAGTTCCTTGGACTTATTGGCGCGGCTGTAAGAAGTTTGGCGCACAAGGAGTGGAACTCTCCGCTAACAGCACAATGCGTCGCGAATCGGTGTCACTACGTTCAGAATGGTAAAGAATTTAAGAATTAGTCGAAAGAAAGTTGGGCGAGCTGCACAGAGTCCAAAGGACTCTGTCTACACGGGTTGCATGATTAAGACTGTCTTCAGCTGGTGATACGCAAGTCAATTCAGGAGCAAGAATGCGAGCAATTTATATATTATCCGTTGTGGAGTGCATGTATTCGCAAACATCTACGGCCCAGACCCGAGCGTCTTTGACAAGCTCGCGCCAGAAAGGCGAGCCGTTGTGTTACAGGTATATCACAAGAACATGGCGCTTCAGCCAGTTAATGTAAGAACAATTGAGGGTATAAACCTAGAGTCGATCAAAGTTGAGAGATCAAATGATGGAACGGAGGGATATGTGCTAGATGATTAGTCTGGCAAAGCCTAGCCGCTCAGCTCATGGAAATCATGACTGCAATAATAAGAATTTCAGTAACAGTATAACTATTATATTTATAAGCTAGAGAACTTGAGCTGTTTCGTGTTGATACGGCAAGCCACGAAACAAAAAAAAAACAGAACACCCTGCAAACGAGGCCTACCGACCCAGTCTCGGGCATTAATATCACTTTTAGACTTAAGGACACACTTTACTTTAGCCCTTTCAATTTGTGAGTAGATAGTTACACTATAGATAGGCGTGACATATTTTAATAATAGCTTAAAAACTTAGTTATAGTAGGTCTATATTTAGAAAGTAGGTTAGGCTAAAAGTTATAGAGTAATATATTTAAGTAGTATATTATAAGATAGTTATTAAGAGTAGAACTCTGCTGGGAATGCTGCTAGGGTTAGGGTTATTGAAGTACCTCTGAAGCTACACTAGCAGCCAGGGTGCCCTGGTCGGCGGATTCGGTACCTTCTTCTGGTATCCATAATTGACGCTAGCGTCGAAGTCACCCAGTCGCGAGTCGCCTGTACTTTTCTCACTCAAGATCACGGTATTACAGCGCAGGTAGGCAGCCTGATAAGCGGGACAGGAACATCCCCTCGTGCCGTGGCGACCAGCGTCACAAGCTTCGACAATTCCATGCTCGCCTACCCCATCGACATTGCCCCAGACGAATCGATACCACATCGAAGCCCGGTGCACCCTGATAACTCCTCCCACAAGCTACTTTTCCTTTTCCCGGCTTCTCCTTGGCACTTGCGACGCTCCGTTTCTCCATAACAGCAACTCCGGATCGGCGGCATGTCGAACGAACAGATCTCCCTGCCCTACTTCGTAGGAGTGCTGGTTTTGGCCGGTCTTGTCATTCGCTATCTATTCTTCTCTGGCGCATCATCTCAGCCGACGGCACGATCGCCTGAGGTGTTTCTGCGATCGAGAGAGGCAGCCGTGGAGCGGATACAACAGATGTTCCCGCAGACGGACCGGCGAAGCATCCTCTGGGATCTCCAGCGCAACGGCGGCAATATTCAGAGCACGACGGAGCGGATTCTGTCCGGCCGCATGGAGGCGGTGAGTGCCCTTTACGGTATTGGGAACTATGCGCGCGTTTCTTTCTTACTGATTGGGCATGTTTTTTTTACTTGCAGCCTCCCGTAACTTTCCAGCCGCCGCCACCGCCTGGCCAGAGTGCCTCGGCTCACGGTGCGCCGCCCACGCGGCAGGCCAACAAGCCTTCGCAGCCCGACCTCATCACACGATACAACTTAAAGGACAAGCTTGACACCGAGACGCAGAAAAGCAACGACGCCAAGGCCAAGGGCTGGAGCTCCAACCGCGAGGAGAGACAGGCGTCGCTACAGCGTCGGCGAGATGAGATGATACTGGCTGCGCGCAAGAAGATGCTTGCCAAGATGGCAACGGAAACGACGGGAGCAGCAGCCCAATAATTCATCGTTACACGATTCCAGTCGACTTGTATAAACTTCACTTGTCTTAACTCGTTTTCTCTTTTTTTCCCTTTTTGGTCGTATAGCGAGATCATGGATTAGGGCAGCAATTATGCAACATGTTTAGTATGTAGCGAGGCCAGCACGGCGCGCGTCGGTTCGGAACGAGCATGCCGAGAACAAAACTCTGGCAAAGCTCGTAGGAATGGATCCTGGATAGCAATCGAATATTTGAGCCTGCATTTCAACCTTGCGAAAATACAAAGTTGGTTGAGCCGTGGCTCGCTGACCGTGTGCTACACTTATTAACTGGTGCTACCTATTGACTGCGTGGCCTGAAGTGCACTTACCACCACGAGATTGGGTGTGGATACTTGGAGAAAAAAGATTCCATATGGCCGTATCGTCAAGCATCCTTACTGTTTTTTTTTGTTAAAAAGCGCCTTCGAGACTTTGGCCTGCTCCTTTGCGGACTGACACAGCCGAGCCTAAGAGCTGAGCCACGCTGGGCCTCACCCAAGCTTGGCCCAGGCTGCGTCACCGCGGGGACAAGCCCCACGCCTGATCTGACAGCGTTCATTTGCATTTCAACAAATACAGCTCTAGACAGCAAACGCGTACAGTAGGTAGCAAGCTTGGAGGCCCTTTGCTATTCTTGCACTGCATACCCTTACCTCAAGCCTGATACACTTTCCGCGCACGACCTTGGATTATTCCTCCACGCAGCTGCACTCGAAAACTCCCGACTCGTCTTTGTTTTGCATGACGCTGGCGTGCCTGTTTGCCGAACGCGAACTTCTAGCTATACTTCCCACGGCTGTCGAAGAACGCAAGCTGCTTCGTCTATGTAACTTCGTCTCACGATCCAGAATACAAGCACGCAAGCACATTGCGATCCCTGCAGAGGAAGCCTGATGTGGACATTGCTGCCGTTTGAAGGTCCCTAACGCTTTACCTTTGCTCGGCCAACGCAGGCCAAGCGTACGATGGGCGAAACCCGAGACTATTACGCGGACTTGGAGTTACCTCCAACCGCAGATATAACGGAGATCAAGAAGCAATTTCGCAAACTTGGTGAGCAATTTACCCACCTTCTGGAGGCGATGCAGCTTGCTGACGTAGCAACAGCCCTGAAATACCACCCTGACCGAAATCCTGGACGGGAACAGGAAGTAAATGCAAAGTTCCAGATAATCCAGTCTGCCCATGAAGTCCTGGGAGACGCGACCGAGAAAGCAAAGTACGATGCATCATACAGCGGCAAAACCAGCCGCTATCCCGCAGCTTCTGGTCGCAAAGGCAACCCATGGTCCGAAGCGGCACAGAACTTCCCTCCGCCTCCACGTCGCAATCCTCCTGGTGGCAAGCCGGCGGCCTCGGGCGGTGGAGCTCAAAGATGGTCTTCCAGATTCTCAGCGAGCGTACCGCCGACGGCCAAGCAATACACAACCGCGGATCCCGAAACCAAGAAGAATGCGGCCAAGGCTTTTGACACCATGCGTAAATCGCAGGCTAAGAAGCCGCAGGCGAGGCCAGAACCACCGCCGCCTCCCCCTCGTACGCAAACAGGGAGAGAGCGTGCCGAGGCGTCATTTGGTACAAGAAAAACGAGCCAAGCTAGTCGTCCAACGCCAACCGAGAGCGACCCTTCTCACCGAAAACCCGCGCCGCAATACTACGACATTGGCTCGCAGCCACGACCTCCCATGCCAGACCCTCTTAGCCAGTTTAGGGACACTGGAGCACAGTCGGATGCTCGGTATAACTCTCAGTACACCACGCATGGGGGAGAGAAGATTGACCCGTTTGAGGGAATCCATAGGACCCCAAGCATGAGACACACAGCAGAGGATCCCACTAGGCGATCACGCGCCGACGATCTGAACAATGGCTCAGCGGGTGCTTACGCGAAACCGTCTTTCCAGCAACAGGCTCAACGTAGCGACAGTAAGCACCCAGTCCATGCCGTGCATCTTGAGCGCCACTCTAACAAATTTTCAGGTGTTGATAGCACTCGCGCCCAACCAGATTCAGAAACAATGTATGAAAATCCTTCCAAAACATATCGGTACAAGACATCCACGTCGCCTTTGTCACAAAGAAAACACGCAATGCCGTCCTTATACTTCGGATCGTTATCAAGTGTATACAATCCCCAGCCCGACAGGTTGGCATCTAGTGGGTGCCAAACAATGCCACCAAAGAGCCCACAATTCGAAAAACAACTGCAAGATCTTCTTGCTCGTCTGATTGATGCTCAAGACCCCAAGCCACTACTTGCATCCAACGACCCCCACATGGCAGGTAAAGAAGGTGCTGACACAAATTGCGCTGGTAGTTTCAATATAAAGGTCGATGATGATACCTTCAACAATTCGAATAACAGTCGATCACCTTCACGCCCGCGCCCGGCTCATCAAAACAGCTTTGACAAGACTAATGTAGATGGCATCAACACTAAGTTCTCAAAAGAGTTTGCAAAGAACGTGTGGAGCTTTAGTGCGGGATCCCCAACGTCGGAAATGCCTGGCGCTCAGCAGTCTAATCCAGATTCACCGAGCACGAAGCAGGGCAGTAACACTTATGATGGTGCAGCTGGCGCAGCAGAGTCATCAGTCCACGATACAGGCTTCAATCCAGGTGGCTGGAGCGACAAATTTGGCCCGCAGACCTTTGTTCCCCAGCAAGCACCGGTTGGAGCAGTATCCCCGACCAGGACTTCGCGTACGAATTCGAGGAAAAATAAGCCTGCCAAGTCAAACGTGAATAACCCTATCGTTATTGATGATAGCGATGACGATGTCTTGTACGCATGGCCTGGGCGCAAAGGCCAGGGCGGAGGCCAGTCGACAGAGAGTCCCCAAGAGATGGATATAGATACTCCTCCAGCGGTTCCGCCTCGACCACCAGTGTCTGCCCGTGGCATTTACGTTGAACCAACTCGACCTGAATGGCGATCAGACGATGCCCAGCCAACAGTAGAACCGTCTGCGCCGGCAAGCCACTTGGGAACCCCTTCAGCGCCGCATGTGGGAGGCTCCGAGGACAGCGAAGAGTTCATCGCGAGCTTTGACGACTTGAAAAATGTGGCGCCGTTTGCGCAGCAAAAGACTGGGCTCAAGTCATTCACTGATCTCAAGGACAACCTTCCCTTCGAATCCAAGGCGTCTAACGAAGTCCCATTGCAAATGCCTAAAGTCCAACCTCTCGTATTCCCCACGCCGCCTATCGCACCTCGCCCACCCCCTACTGTCACCATTGAGAGCCTAATGCCTAGCGACAGTTCTTGGAACAAATATCTTGACGATTTTGGAATGTACCTGCAAGAATGGGAGTTATTTAACACGCAGGTTGTCGACCACTTTGCGACCAGAAATGCTCACATTAGGCGCGACCGCGAGTCCAAGGGCTACGCTTTCCTTGGTTCGCGCTCGGAGAACGAAATTCAAGAGTACATCAACTGTGTCCAGCAAGACAACGATGTGCGCAGACGATGGAACGCCGCCTGTGAAGGCCATGAAGAGCGGTTTAGAGAGTTTATGGCGTTCCGAAGCAGGATGAGGAGGAAGGTTGGATAGGAAGAGAGTCTGAAAACGGAGTATCGCTACATTTTTCTTTCCGTTAGTATGAGGATGTTTGTGCGTGGTTAGCATTTTTATTTCGATTTCTAGCTGTTTTGAAGCCAAGATGCGATTTACAAGGATGGATTGTGTGCAAGACGCAGACAGGGGTCAAGATGTGGCAATCAATAGCATTGGAGTTTTGGGCAAATGTCAAGAAAGGGACCATTCGGGGTGGGCAACAATTTAGACTAGCGTCTTGGAATTAAATCGTATTGCTCTCTTATCTATGACATTCTGAACCGAAAGTCCTGTGGCGGTGATGTGTATTACTGCTTGTGTTTGCCTGAAGTGCTGGTGACTGCACTAGGCCGAAGTCCACTCCCGCCCGTTCACTTTTCCTTCGCTGTGCTAAGAGAAGGTGGGCAAGTTTCGCTTCTCTCACTCATGAGAAAGGCTCCCTGCTACCACTCTTCTGCCCCAGCCGACCAGGTCCTCCATAAATTCAACGAGGACAAAACCAGCATCCATACTCATACAACACTGCCCCTGTCGCTTTCCTGAGCCTTGCACGTCCGCCTTCAGCTTCGCGACTTTGCAGCTTCGCAACACAACACCTCTTCTCCCCAATCCACAACCAGAAACAATCATTTGCAAGACTCTCACCATGTCTGCTGGGCCAGGTACCGTTTCAATCGCCAACAAGGGCAAGGCTAGTGTATGGACCGAAGAAGCCAAGGTACGTTCAAAGGTCCTACAGCAGCCTTTGCTCGTTCCATCTCTAAGAATCTCTCGTGCTGCAGTATGAGCTCTTGCTACGCATCATTCATCAGCTTAAGAAAGATCGATCCATCAATTGGACAGCGATCAACATGAAGAATCGCAACACAAAGTCCCTGAGCAACCAGTGGACGAGGATCGCAAAGGACATTGCCGCGCTGGAGAATTTCGATGGTGACGCCGGTGGCGCCACACCTACATCCAAGAAAGGCTCTGGTGAGTTTCGACTGCACTGTTGTCGTCGAGCTATCTTCCGGAGCTGACCGTGCACCCCGAAAGCCACGAAGCGCAAGACCGCTCCCAAGAATGAAGACGAGGACGAGGATCCCGAAACTCCCGTCAGGAAGCGAGGTACATTGTGTCAATCAAAACCAGCAGACACAACCTTTCTTTACAGTTTCTCTAATGGTTCTGTGTAGTTTGGCCAGCGACTATGCGCAAGGAGATGAACGGTATCAAGAAAGGGGAAGAAGAAGAGGAGAAGCTCGAGGACCTGTGATCAGAGGCTACAGAAGCATGCAGATACCTTGTGGAGGCACATGAAGAGGCCTCTGAGTTGGCTAGAATATAGGGACTTGCTGGATGAAGGCGTTTCGGTTCGCTTTATAAGAGAAATGGGGAGATCAGCTGCTGATGGCAGCTTGGCATCTATCAAGATTAGTGTGCGGCTCTTAGAGGAGTAAGCTAAATAAACTACAATCACTTGATTATTCTAGGCAGAATGAAGCAGCCGTATTGGTTCTTCGCATCGCCTTTCACTACCCCCGGCAGCGTGCGTTTCTCCAGCAGCGGTGCACGCCCCCCACCTTGCCGCACCCTCAACTCACTTCACTTTGATTGACCACGTTCTTTCTTGCGCCTCCCCAGCCTTTCTTTTTCTCCTCTCTTCTTTTGAGCTAGATTCTTGAATCTCTACTTGAATCTAAGAAGACTGATCTCACCTGATATTTTCTCTTACCACTCTCCCACCCTTTTTGCTACTTGCATCTTGTTCCATCATCCTTCCTTGAAAGTCAATAACACGACCCCAGTCCACCATTCTTCAGCTTAATCACAATGAACAAGGCATCTTCTGAGACCAAGTCGTCGGCCTGGACCGATGAAGCCAAGGTATGCTCCCCACACCGCCTATCATACGCATCGTCATAGCGCATGCGCTCTAACCAGTCGCCCCTTCCCTCTCCGCAGTTTCAATTTCTTCTTCGAGTCGTCGCCCAGCTCCAGCGCAGCGGACAGAGCATCAGGTGGGATGAGATTGACATGCCCGGTCGCACTCCCAAATCGTTGATGCACATGTGGGCCAAGATCAAGACCCAGGTTGCCGAGCTGGAGAAGGCCTCTGGCCAGCAGCCGAGCACGCCTACCAAAGCCAAGGGTACGTTCTACACCAACGACCCCGAAATCATGTTACCGCTGTTGTTACTTTGGCCTTCATTGGTGATGTGTGCTGTGAGTGCTTCTCGACCATGCTGACGCTCGTGTCTTAGGCAAGGGTGCCGGCACCAAACGCAAGGCAGAGGCCACCACGACGCCTGAAGTCACGCCCCAAAAGAAGCGCACCGGTGAGTACAGCATGATTGGCCAGAAAAGCCTACAGAGGCTAATTTCGTATGAGTTGCAGCACTTCCTGACAGCTCGCCCGTCAAGAAGGAGGAGTGTGACGAGGAGGAATAAGTGCCAGTCGGTGCATGACGAATGGCTTGCATCCCTCGTAGAGATACAGATATTGGGCAGGAAATGAAAAGAAAGAACCTGAGAAGTAATATATGGCTCGCCTAATGCTATGTTGATTCCAGAGTCTCTGACCTGCGACGCAGAAATGGTATAGGACGAAGCGCCTGTCTGCTTTGGGAGGATGGAGGAGGATGCGACATGAAAGACGCAATACATGGCTTACCTAACGGAGCCAGGTTTAATATTACAAACTTGAAATTTTGCTTAAATCGTTGTCATTCATCACCACACCAACTACTGACAAGTTCAGTCGTTGGCAGTGCATCGTTCGTTCCCTTTGCCCTCGGTCGACGCTCCTTCTCACACGCACAGCAGTAGCTCAGGATCCCCGTCAGAAAGTTGAGTAAGATGCCGCCACGAGTTGCATCATCAACGGAGCTGCTGCATACGAAGCACACATCTCGCGAACCCATCACGTGGACCAGGATGCCATGCAGCGAGGGAGTGACATCGGGTGGATGTGGCGCCGAGGCTTGCAGCCACTAGCACGGCGAAGAGGTTCCGATGGTTGTTGCTGAACGGTTTGCTTATTTAGCGGCGTCTGTTCTTGGGGGGCCGTTGCTAAATCAAGGCAAAGGAGAATCTGGCCCGGGGTCATAAATAGCAAGTGGAAATACTGAGGAAGGACAAGGCATGTTGGGTTTCGGCCCTGTGGCTCCGCGGCTGTCTAGCCATCCCATCCACCTTGTTGGTCCCCAGGAGGCTCCAGCACAGACTTGGGCACACCATCGAGGAGAGATGTGCGCTGGGCTTGCGATATGCAGGTGTGCATGTGCATAGGTTAGTTTGCAGAGGCGCATTGCGGGAGGGCCAGGCTGCGAGCTACTGGTACGGTGGTGGTGCCAAGAGGGCAAGAAGACGGGAGAGCCCGCCGATGAGAAACAAGGCTCATCATGGACGACGCGACACAAAAGGGTACCTTAGGCGACGCAGCGAATAGCAGCTAATGTGCTGTATTTGAGTGGCTTGAGCAGGTGCCTGCCTGGTGGAGCAGCCTCTCATGCCTCTTTACCTACAGGAGAACTTGTAGGCATGTGGACGAACTTGGTATCTTTTCCCATGTCCTCCCTGCCTGTATTTTACTTCTTTCATCTATTTTTGCCTTGATAACTTGGCCATACTGGCCAAATTCTATGTATAGGTAAATATCCTCTTTTCCCTCGACACATATTACCAGCCAGCCTTTCGCCCGTCTACTCGGTACCAACAGCGCTGCCTGGCACAGGGCGCTGGCCTGCCCCGACAAATCCAACGCTAGTGCGGCAAAGACCTGGCTGGTGTGGGCTGGTGATCCACCCTCCAGCATCCAAAGTTGCATCGTTTTTTATCCCCAGACTCAACCAGGCCACATCACATGGGCTCGCGCTGCCATCCACAATCTTTTCCGTCTCTTCATCCAACTGTGCCGTCCCCATATCTGCGGTCTCATCTCTCTGCCTGCTCTCGACCACCCTTGGCTCTCCCGCGACGCGAACGAACGACATTGCAGCGAGCGAAGCTTCAACACCTGACCAGGCACCTTTCCTTCTGCCTTGCCCGACGCCCCCAGCATCTTGCCACGACCAAAAAACACGTCTCAAATTGCCGACATTTCTCAAAAATAACAGAAACGGTCTTCATACTCTTCCCACCGCTTTGTAGCCAGAGCCAGCCACACTCCCACGATGAACGGTCACGCTGCGGCAGGGGCCAAGAGAAAATCCTCCGGGTCCCCAGATCTAGCGCCCGCTGCGAAGAGAGTCCCCAACGGCAATTATTCCGAAGACGACAACACACCGGACGAGGATGTAATGCACTATGATGACGAGTCAGACCTCGTCGATGCAGTCGACATGTACATTGGCACGCCCGTCAGCTTAGGCGAGTGGCAGGATACCATTCAAAAGGTCGTCCGCAACGTCGTCGCCATCCGCTTCTGTCAGACCTGCTCCTTTGACACCGATCCTGCCCTGACCAGTGAGGCCACGGGCTTTGTGGTCGACTCCGAGAGAGGGTAAGCATTTCGGCTCTGTTGGTCGCGCCGTTGCCCCTTCTGAGCCTCCCCCCTTGTAGATCCGTGACACGCTGACCGCTAGCACGCAGATACATCTTGACCAACCGCCACGTCGTTGGCGCAGGTCCTTTCTGGGGGCACTGCGTCTTTGATAACCACGAAGAAGTCGACTGCTACCCCGTGTACCGCGATCCGGTGCACGACTTTGGTATTCTACGCTACGACCCCAAGGCAATCAAGTACATGCAGGTCGATGGCCTGGACTTGACCCCCGACCAGGCAAAAGGTAGGCAAAGAGCCCGAACGCTCTCCGCGAATGCGCAGCTAATACAAGTGAATAGTGGGTGTCGAAATTCGCGTTGTAGGCAATGACGCAGGCGAAAAGCTCAGTATTCTTTCTGGTGTCATCAGTCGTCTGGACCGTAATGCACCCGAGTATGGAGAAGGCTACAGTGATTTCAACACATGCTACTATCAGGCCAACGCGGCAGCCAGTGGTGGCTCGTCTGGCAGTCCTGTTGTCTGCAAAGATGGCACTGCTGTTGCGCTGCAGGCTGGTGGTAGATCTGATGGAGCTTCGACCGATTACTTCCTGCCGCTCGACCGCCCCCTGCGCGCGCTGCAGTGCATCCAGCAAGGAAAGCCTGTCACACGAGGAGATATCCAATGCCAATTTCTGCTCAAGCCCTTTGATGAGTGTCGCCGTCTTGGTCTCTCACCCCAGTGGGAGGCTGCCATTCGCAAAGAGTTCCCCGACGAGACCAACATGCTCGTGGCCGAGATTGTGCTTCCAGATGGCCCTTCGCACACAAAGGTCGAGGAAGGCGATGTTCTTGTCAAAGTCAACGGGCAGCTCATCACACAATTTCTCCGGCTCGACGATGTTCTTGACTCCAGCGTGGGCAAGCCCATCAAGCTGCAGCTGCAAAGGGGTGGTCAAGATATCGAAGTGGAGATTGAGGTTGGCGACCTGCACAAGATCACTCCGGATCGCTTCGTCTCGGTCGCCGGCGCCAGCTTCCACGACATCTCCTACCAGCAGGCCAGACTCTACGCGGTTGCCGTCAAGGGAGTCTACGTTTGCGAATCAGCCGGATCCTTCCGCTTTGACAATACAGACAACGGATGGATCATCCAGTCTGTTGATAACAAGAAGGTTCCAGATCTCAACACATTTATCGAAGTTATGAAGGGAATTCCTGACAAGGCGCGAGTTGTCGTCAAATACAAGCACCTTCGCGATCTGCACACTCTCAACACCACGGTCATCTATGTTGATCGTCATTGGTCCGCTAAGATGAAGCTTGCCGTCCGAAACGACGTAACCGGTGTATGGGACTTCACCGACCTCGGCGACCCTCTGCCCCCTGTGGCACCTGTCCGACGTTCGGCTTCCTTCATCGAGCTGGATCACATGCCGGACCCTAGCATCGCAAAGCTTATCCGAAGCTTTGTGCATATCAACTGCACCATGCCCGTCAAGCTTGATGGCTTCCCCAAGAACCGCAGGTGGGGAATGGGTCTCGTTATTGATGCTGAAAAAGGCCTTGTCCTCATCTCCAGGGCCGTTGTGCCGTACGACTTATGTGACATTACAATCACAATTGCGGATTCTATCATTGTTGAGGGCAAAGTTGTCTTCCTCCACCCGCTGCAGAACTACACCATTGTCAAGTACGACCCCTCGCTTGTGGACGCGCCCGTTGTGAGCGCCCGCCTCAGCAGTGTACCCCTGACACAAGGTGCCAAGACCTACTTCCTGGGATACAACAGAATCGGCCGTGTTGTACACGGGTCCACTACGGTCACTGAAATTACTGCCGTCGCTATTCCGGCCAATTCTGCTGCTCCGCGCTACCGTGCTATCAATGTCGATGCCATTACCATTGACAGTAACCTGGGCTCCTCTTGCAACAGCGGTGTCCTTGTTGCCCCTGACGGAACTGTCCAGGCTCTCTGGCTATCATACCTCGGAGAAAGATCGTCTTGCAGCCAGCGCGATGAAGAATATTATCTCGGTCTGGGCACCCCTACTCTTCTTCCGGTGATTTCTGCCATCCAGAGCGGCGAGACACCGCAGCTGCGTCTCTTGTCTGTCGAGTTTCGTTCTATTCAGATGTCCCAGGCGGCCGTCATGGGTGTCTCTGACGAATGGATCAAGAAGGTTACACAAGCCAACCGCTCGCATCACCAGCTTTTCATGGTCAGCAAACGCACCTTCGAACGCGGCAGCCAGCCCGTGTCTCTCCTTGAGGGCGACATCATTCTCACGTTGAACGGCAAGATTTGCACCACCATCACGGACTTTGACATCATGTATTCCAACACGGCGCTCGATGCTGTGATTATGCGCGAGAATGAAGAGGTTCACCTGCAGCTCCCAACTGTTCCTGCGGAAGACATGGAAACTGATCATGCCGTTTCATTCTGCGGTGCTATCTTGCATCGCCCTCACCAGGCCGTGCGCCAACAGATCAGCAAACTGCACAGCGAGGTCTATGTCTCCAGCCGCATTCGTGGATCACCTGCGTACCAATATGGCGTGGCACCGACCAACTTCATTACCCACGTCAATGGTGAGCCGACCCCAGATTTGGATGCATTCATTGCTGCGACTCGCAAAATTCCAGACAACACATGTAAGTTGGCACCCTCTATGCGACCCTCTATTATATGCTAACAGAATTTAGACTTCCGTCTCAAGGCTGTCACCTTTGACTGCGTGCCATGGGTCATCACCATGAAGAAGAATGACCACTACTTCCCAACGATGGAGTGGATCAAGGACAACTCAGAGCCCTGCGGCTGGCGCCGTGTAACATACGAAGGCGCCGAAGTCATGAACGGAGAGGCCACCGATGGAGTACCTCTGCCAGCCGAGGATGCTGAGATGGAATAGACCAAGACTCGCTAGTTCGAGACTGTGTAAAGTGTTGTTCTATGCTGCTTTTTCTAGAACGATTTAACTTTTGTGCATTTGAAGGAGCAATAGAAGCGAGGATGGCTTCTACTTGCGTCTTCTGCATTTAGCATTGGACTACGGCGTTATGGCTATGAAGGATCTCAGGGAGTTTTCTGGAGCTGTCTCTGCAGCTGTAATGTCTTGGAAGATCTTACACGTGTGCGTTGGCATGATACCGTCGATAGTTGGCATCTGACTGATTTGTCGAATTAATTTTACTATAGCCCGGGATAGAGTAGACCATGTAAAAAGAACAAGTCTACTTATTATTTCTTTTGTAACTACGCGTCTTTTCTCATCTAGTTAGAGTAAATATCCGGCTGCCTGGAGCTGGAGCTACGAGGTGGCTGTATCTCGGCGACGCTTTGCTATTGTCATGTCACTTGGTGGTGGGGTAAGTTGCCCCGCAGACAGCCCGAGTTGCATCACTGAACAACCAACCTCCGACATTGCCATTGCAAAGCTGCTGCCTATTTCTCTCTTACGATAGTCTAAACATCTTTCTCGATTTACGACAACTCTGCTCCTTGACAGTGTAGTATCTTCAGATTTATACTTCCCCTTGGCGTTGAAACATGGCTCCGGGAGCCACCTGGCTGGTATGTGCCATTTCCGGAGACCGCAGGCAAATAACGTCTTGACCGTGTCCCGAAATGATAACCTCAATATCTCCTCAACAGACAAAAGTCAAGGTCCAGCTAAAGCTGGCCATTGCGCGCCTGCGCATGGTGCAGCAACGCGACGAACAGCTGGGCAAGACGCAACGACGCGCAATGGCGCAGCTGCTCGAGTCCGGGAAAGTCGACTCTGCCACGATCCGCGTCGAAAACATTATCCGCTCCGATATTATCAGCGAGCTGCACGAGATGCTCGAGTTATACTGCGAATTGCTGCTAGCGCGCTCTGGCCTTATGGAAGGCGTGCAGGTCGACCCTGGTCTCGAAGAAGCAGTCCAGAGCCTGATCTACGCAGCGCCCAAGACAGAGATAAAAGAGCTCGCGACAGTGAGACAGCTGCTCGCAGAAAAATATGGCAAGGAATTTGTACTGGCAGCGACAGAAAATGCAGAGGGTAAGGTCAATGAAAAGGTGGTCAAGAAGTTGAGCGTGGAGCCGCCGCGCAAAGAACTCGTGCAGGGCTACCTGGAGGAGATTGCGCGAGCCTACGGTGTCGACTGGCCGAAGCGAGAGAAGTCGTCACCGCCGCCAGAGTACCGGGATGACGACGAGAAACCCTCTCATGGGCAGGCGCAAAAGGTACTCGAGGTACCTATAGGGGTGGAGCAAAAGTCGCTGTCTACGGGGGACGGGAAAATGGCAACACCAGCGACACGAAAGCCCGTAGATCTAGACGATGCTACGAGTCCGCTGCTCGTGACGCCGCCGCGACCGACAACAGACAACGTACACCCAAAGGTGACAATGGGGTCGGTAGAGCTGAAGCCTAGTGCGAGAAGAGGCAGCGGTACGAAGAAGAGCGAGCCAGAGGGCTCCGTTCCGGACGTTTCTGACCTGGAGGCAAGATTTGCAGCCCTCAAGAAACGGTGACGAGCTATTGGTTGTATAAGATTGTTATGGAAGCCGTATTTCAGCCTTTTAGATCAGCTACTTGCGTAGCGTGAATTATTTAATCAAAATACCGAGTCGACTTTACATGCACGCGTGAGGGGGAAGTCGCAAGCGCAACTTGATCCACGCTGGCTGCAAACGCTCGCTTCAGACGGCTGTCAGTTGGCAGCTGGCAGCTGGTCACCAAGAGGAAAGAACTGGTGAAAGCAAACAAGGAAATTTCTCTACCCTTATAAATCATGTCTTGCTTTGTTCCACTTCCTGCAACGTTATCAGCTAATTCTCATCCAGAGTTACTCACTAA